>JBAIAA010000387.1:2665000-2789184 GCA_037893245.1 Crossaster papposus | reverse complement strand
AAAGAAGTGTGCATAAGAAATATGTAAAGGGAAAGAAGTGTGCATAAGAAATATGTAAAGGGAAAGAAGTGTGCATAAGAAATAAACACATGATGTCGGGACAAGCCCTCGAGTTAAATATGTAAAGGGAAAGAAGTGTGCATAAGAAATAATAAAGGGAAAGAAGTGTGCATAAGAAATATGTAAAGGGAAAGAAGTGTGCATAAGAAATATGTAAAGGGAAAGAAGTGTGCATAAGAAATATGTAAAGGGAAAGAAGTGTGCATAAGAAATATGTAAAGGGAAAGAAGTGTGCATAAGAAATATGTAAAGGGAAAGAAGTGTGCATAAGAAATATGTAAAGGGGAAGAAGTGTGCATAAGAAATATGTAAAGGGAAAGAAGTGTGCATAATAAATATGTAAAGGGAAAGAAGTGTGCATAAGAAATATGTAAAGGGAAAGAAGTGTGCATAAGAAATATGTAAAGGGAAAGAAGTGTGCATAAGAAATATGTAAAGGGAAAGAAGTGTGCATAAGAAATATGTAAAGGGAAAGAAGTGTGCATAAGAAATATGTAAAGGGAAAGAAGTGTGCATAAGAAATATGTAAAGGGAAAGAAGTGTGCATAAGAAATATGTAAAGGGAAAGAAGTGTGCATAAGAAATATGTAAAGGGAAAGAAGTGTGCATAAGAAATATGTAAAGGGAAAGAAGTGTGCATAAGAAATATGTAAAGGGAAAGAAGTGTGCATAAGAAATATGTAAAGGGAAAGAAGTGTGCATAAGAAATAAACACATGATGTCGGGACAAGCCCTCGAGTTAAATATGTAAAGGGAAAGAAGTGTGCATAAGAAATAATAAAGGGAAAGAAGTGTGCATAAGAAATATGTAAAGGGAAAGAAGTGTGCATAAGAAATATGTAAGGGGAAAGAAGTGTGCATAAGAAATATGTAAAGGGAAAGAAGTGTGCATAAGAAATATGTAAAGGGAAAGAAGTGTGCATAAGAAATATGTAAAGGGAAAGAAGTGTGCATAATAAATATGTAAAGGGAAAGAAGTGTGCATAAGAAATATGTAAAGGGAAAGAAGTGTGCATAATAAATATGTAAAGGGAAAGAAGTGTGCATAAGAAATATGTAAAGGGAAAGAAGTGTGCATAAGAAATATGTAAAGGGAAAGAAGTGTGCATAAGAAATATGTAAAGGGAAAGAAGTGTGCATAAGAAATATGTAAAGGGAAAGAAGTGTGCATAAGAAATATGTAAAGGGAAAGAAGTGTGCATAAGAAATATGTAAAGGGAAAGAAGTGTGCATAAGAAATATGTAAAGGGAAAGGAAAGAAGTGTGCATAAGAAATATGTAAAGGGAAAGAAGTGTGCATAAGAAATAAACACATGATGTCGGGACAAGCCCTCGAGTTAAATATGTAAAGGGAAAGAAGTGTGCATAAGAAATAATAAAGGGAAAGAAGTGTGCATAAGAAATATGTAAAGGGAAAGAAGTGTGCATAAGAAATATGTAAAGGGAAAGAAGTGTGCATAAGAAATATGTAAAGGGAAAGAAGTGTGCATAAGAAATATGTAAAGGGAAAGAAGTGTGCATAAGAAATATGTAAAGGGAAAGAAGTGTGCATAAGAAATATGTAAAGGGAAAGAAGTGTGCATAAGAAATATGTAAAGGGAAAGAAGTGTGCATAAGAAATATGTAAAGGGAAAGAAGTGTGCATAAGAAATATGTAAAGGGAAAGAGGTGTGCATAAGAAATATGTAAAGGGAAAGAAGTGTGCATAAGAAATATGTAAAGGGAAAGAAGTGTGCATAAGAAATATGTAAAGGGAAAGAAGTGTGCATAAGAAATATGTAAAGGGAAAGAAGTGTGCATAAGAAATATGTAAAGGGAAAGAAGTGTGCATAAGAAATATGTAAAGGGAAAGAAGTGTGCATAAGAAATATGTAAAGGGAAAGAAGTGTGCATAAGAAATATGTAAAGGGAAAGAAGTGTGCATAAGAAATATGTAAAGGGAAAGAAGTGTGCATAAGAAATATGTAAAGGGAAAGAAGTGTGCATAAGAAATATGTAAAGGGAAAGAAGTGTGCATAAGAAATATGTAAAGGGAAAGAAGTGTGCATAAGAAATATGTAAAGGGAAAGAAGTGTGCATAAGAAATATGTAAAGGGAAAGAAGTGTGCATAAGAAATATGTAAAGGGAAAGAAGTGTGCATAAGAAATATGTAAAGGGAAAGAAGTGTGCATAAGAAATATGTAAAGGGAAAGAAGTGTGCATAAGAAATATGTAAAGGGAAAGAAGTGTGCATAAGAAATAAACACATGATGTCGGGACAAGCCCTCGAGTTAAATATGTAAAGGGAAAGAAGTGTGCATAAGAAATAATAAAGGGAAAGAAGTGTGCATAAGAAATATGTAAAGGGAAAGAAGTGTGCATAAGAAATATGTAAAGGGAAAGAAGTGTGCATAAGAAATATGTAAAGGGAAAGAAGTGTGCATAAGAAATATGTAAAGGGAAAGAAGTGTGCATAAGAAATATGTAAAGGGAAAGAAGTGTGCATAAGAAATATGTAAAGGGGAAGAAGTGTGCATAAGAAATATGTAAAGGGAAAGAAGTGTGCATAATAAATATGTAAAGGGAAAGAAGTGTGCATAAGAAATATGTAAAGGGAAAGAAGTGTGCATAAGAAATATGTAAAGGGAAAGAAGTGTGCATAAGAAATATGTAAAGGGAAAGAAGTGTGCATAAGAAATATGTAAAGGGAAAGAAGTGTGCATAAGAAATATGTAAAGGGAAAGAAGTGTGCATAAGAAATATGTAAAGGGAAAGAAGTGTGCATAAGAAATATGTAAAGGGAAAGAAGTGTGCATAAGAAATATGTAAAGGGAAAGAAGTGTGCATAAGAAATATGTAAAGGGAAAGAAGTGTGCATAAGAAATATGTAAAGGGAAAGAAGTGTGCATAAGAAATATGTAAAGGGAAAGAAGTGTGCATAAGAAATAAACACATGATGTCGGGACAAGCCCTCGAGTTAAATATGTAAAGGGAAAGAAGTGTGCATAAGAAATAATAAAGGGAAAGAAGTGTGCATAAGAAATATGTAAAGGGAAAGAAGTGTGCATAAGAAATATGTAAGGGGAAAGAAGTGTGCATAAGAAATATGTAAAGGGAAAGAAGTGTGCATAAGAAATATGTAAAGGGAAAGAAGTGTGCATAAGAAATATGTAAAGGGAAAGAAGTGTGCATAATAAATATGTAAAGGGAAAGAAGTGTGCATAAGAAATATGTAAAGGGAAAGAAGTGTGCATAATAAATATGTAAAGGGAAAGAAGTGTGCATAAGAAATATGTAAAGGGAAAGAAGTGTGCATAAGAAATATGTAAAGGGAAAGAAGTGTGCATAAGAAATATGTAAAGGGAAAGAAGTGTGCATAAGAAATATGTAAAGGGAAAGAAGTGTGCATAAGAAATATGTAAAGGGAAAGAAGTGTGCATAAGAAATATGTAAAGGGAAAGAAGTGTGCATAAGAAATATGTAAAGGGAAAGAAGTGTGCATAAGAAATATGTAAAGGGAAAGAAGTGTGCATAAGAAATAAACACATGATGTCGGGACAAGCCCTCGAGTTAAATATGTAAAGGGAAAGAAGTGTGCATAAGAAATAATAAAGGGAAAGAGGTGTGCATAAGAAATATGTAAAGGGAAAGAAGTGTGCATAAGAAATATGTAAAGAGAAAGAAGTGTGCATAAGAAATATGTAAAGGGAAAGAAGTGTGCATAAGAAATATGTAAAGGGAAAGAAGTGTGCATAAGAAATATGTAAAGGGAAAGAAGTGTGCATAAGAAATATGTAAAGGGAAAGAAGTGTGCATAAGAAATATGTAAAGGGAAAGAAGTGTGCATAAGAAATATGTAAAGGGAAAGAAGTGTGCATAAGAAATATGTAAAGGGAAAGAAGTGTGCATAAGAAATAATAAAGGGAAAGAAGTGTGCATAAGAAATATGTAAAGGGAAAGAAGTGTGCATAAGAAATATGTAAAGGGAAAGAAGTGTGCATAAGAAATATGTAAAGGGAAAGAAGTGTGCATGAGAAATATGTAAAGGGAAAGAAGTGTGCATAATAAATATGTAAAGGGAAAGAAGTGTGCATAAGAAATATGTAAAGGGAAAGAAGTGTGCATAAGAAATATGTAAAGGGAAAGAAGTGTGCATAAGAAATATGTAAAGGGAAAGAAGTGTGCATAAGAAATATGTAAAGGGAAAGAAGTGTGCATAAGAAATATGTAAAGGAAAGAAGTGTGCATAAGAAATATGTAAAGGAAAGGAAGTGTGCATAAGAAATATGTAAAGGGAAAGAAGTGTGCCTAAGAAATATGTAAAGGGAAAGAAGTGTGCATAAGAAATATGTAAAGGGAAAGAAGTGTGCATAAGAAATATGTAAAGGGAAAGAAGTGTGCATAAGAAATATGTAAAGGGAAAGAAGTGTGCATAAGAAATATGTAAATGGAAAGAAGTGTGCATAAGAAATATGTAAAGGGAAAGAAGTGTGCATAAGAAATATGTAAAGGGAAAGAAGTGTGCATAAGAAATATGTAAAGGGAAAGAAGTGTGCATAAGAAATATGTAAAGGGAAAGAAGTGTGCATAAGAAATATGTAAAGGGAAAGAAGTGTGCATAAGAAATATGTAAAGGGAAAGAAGTGTGCATAAGAAATATGTAAAGGGAAAGAAGTGTGCATAAGAAATATGTAAAGGGAAAGAAGTGTGCATAAGAAATAAACACATGATGTCGGGACAAGCCCTCGAGTTAAATATGTAAAGGGAAAGAAGTGTGCATAAGAAATATGTAAAGGGAAAGAAGTGTGCATAAGAAATATGTAAAGGGAAAGAAGTGTGCATAAGAAATATGTAAAGGGAAAGAAGTGTGCATAAGAAATATGTAAAGGGAAAGAAGTGTGCATAATAAATATGTAAAGGGAAAGAAGTGTGCATAATAAATATGTAAAGGGAAAGAAGTGTGCATAATAAATATGTAAAGGGAAAGAAGTGTGCATAATAAATATGTAAAGGGAAAGAAGTGTGCATAATAAATATGTAAAGGGAAAGAAGTGTGCATAAGAAATATGTAAAGGGAAAGAAGTGTGCATAAGAAATATGTAAAGGGAAAGAAGTGTGCATAAGAAATATGTAAAGGGAAAGAAGTGTGCATAAGAAATATGTAAAGGGAAAGAAGTGTGCATAAGAAATATGTAAAGGGAAAGAAGTGTGCATAAGAAATATGTAAAGGGAAAGAAGTGTGCATAAGAAATATGTAAAGGGAAAGAAGTGTGCATAAGAAATATGTAAAGGGAAAGAAGTGTGCATAAGAAATATGTAAAGGGAAAGAAGTGTGCATAAGAAATATGTAAAGGGAAAGAAGTGTGCATAAGAAATATGTAAAGGGAAAGAAGTGTGCATAAGAAATATGTAAAGGGAAAGAAGTGTGCATAAGAAATATGTAAAGGAAAGAAGTGTGCATAAGAAATATGTAAAGGAAAGGAAGTGTGCATAAGAAATATGTAAAGGGAAAGAAGTGTGCATAAGAAATATGTAAAGGGAAAGAAGTGTGCATAAGAAATATGTAAAGGGAAAGAAGTGTGCATAAGAAATATGTAAAGGGAAAGAAGTGTGCATAAGAAATATGTAAAGGGAAAGAAGTGTGCATAAGAAATATGTAAAGGGAAAGAAGTGTGCATAAGAAATATGTAAAGGGAAAGAAGTGTGCATAAGAAATATGTAAAGGGAAAGAAGTGTGCATAAGAAATATGTAAAGGGAAAGAAGTGTGCATAAGAAATATGTAAAGGGAAAGAAGTGTGCATAAGAAATATGTAAAGGGAAAGAAGTGTGCATAAGAAATATGTAAAGGGAAAGAAGTGTGCATAAGAAAGATGTAAAGGGAAAGAAGTGTGCATAAGAAATATGTAAAGGGAAAGAAGTGTGCATAAGAAATATGTAAAGGGAAAGAAGTGTGCATAAGAAATATGTAAAGGGAAAGAAGTGTGCATAAGAAATATGTAAAGGGAAAGAAGTGTGCATAAGAAATATGTAAAGGGAAAGAAGTGTGCATAAGAAATATGTAAAGGGAAAGAAGTGTGCATAAGAAATATGTAAAGGGAAAGAAGTGTGCATAAGAAATATGTAAAGGGAAAGAAGTGTGCATAAGAAATATGTAAAGGGAAAGAAGTGTGCATAAGAAATATGTAAAGGGAAAGAAGTGTGCATAAGAAATATGTAAAGGGAAAGAAGTGTGCATACGAAATATGTAAAGGGAAAGAAGTGTGCATAAGAAATATGTAAAGGGAAAGAAGTGTGCATAAGAAATATGTAAAGGGAAAGAAGTGTGTATAAGAAATATGTAAAGGGAAAGAAGTGTGCATAAGAAATATGTAAAGGGAAAGAAGTGTGCATAAGAAATATGTAAAGGGAAAGAAGTGTGCATAAGAAATATGTAAAGGGAAAGAAGTGTGCATAAGAAATATGTAAAGGGAAAGAAGTGTGCATAATAAATATGTAAAGGGAAAGAAGTGTGCATAAGAAATATGTAAAGGGAAAGAAGTGTGCATACGAAATATGTAAAGGGAAAGAAGTGTGCATAAGAAATATGTAAAGGGAAAGAAGTGTGCATAAGAAATATGTAAAGGGAAAGAAGTGTGCATAAGAAATATGTAAAGGGAAAGAAGTGTGCATAAGAAATATGTAAAGGGAAAGAAGTGTGCATAAGAAATATGTAAAGGGAAAGAAGTGTGCATAAGAAATATGTAAAGGGAAAGAAGTGTGCATAAGAAATATGTAAAGGGAAAGAAGTGTGCATAAGAAATATGTAAAGGGAAAGAAGTGTGCATAAGAAATAAACACATGATGTCGGGACAAGCCCTCGAGTTAAATATGTAAAGGGAAAGAAGTGTGCATAAGAAATAATAAAGGGAAAGAAGTGTGCATAAGAAATATGTAAAGGGAAAGAAGTGTGCATAAGAAATATGTAAAGGGAAAGAAGTGTGCATAAGAAATATGTAAAGGGAAAGAAGTGTGTATAAGAAATATGTAAAGGGAAAGAAGTGTGCATAAGAAATATGTAAAGGGAAAGAAGTGTGCATAAGAAATATGTAAAGGGAAAGAAGTGTGCATAAGAAATATGTAAAGGGAAAGAAGTGTGCATAAGAAATATGTAAAGGGAAAGAAGTGTGCATAATAAATATGTAAAGGGAAAGAAGTGTGCATAAGAAATATGTAAAGGGAAAGAAGTGTGCATACGAAATATGTAAAGGGAAAGAAGTGTGCATAAGAAATATGTAAAGGGAAAGAAGTGTGCATAAGAAATATGTAAAGGGAAAGAAGTGTGCATAAGAAATATGTAAAGGGAAAGAAGTGTGCATAAGAAATATGTAAAGGGAAAGAAGTGTGCATAAGAAATATGTAAAGGGAAAGAAGTGTGCATAAGAAATATGTAAAGGGAAAGAAGTGTGCATAAGAAATATGTAAAGGGAAAGAAGTGTGCATAAGAAATATGTAAAGGGAAAGAAGTGTGCATAAGAAATAAACACATGATGTCGGGACAAGCCCTCGAGTTAAATATGTAAAGGGAAAGAAGTGTGCATAAGAAATAATAAAGGGAAAGAAGTGTGCATAAGAAATATGTAAAGGGAAAGAAGTGTGCATAAGAAATATGTAAAGAGAAAGAAGTGTGCATAAGAAATATGTAAAGGGAAAGAAGTGTGCATAAGAAATATGTAAAGGGAAAGAAGTGTGCATAAGAAATATGTAAAGGGAAAGAAGTGTGCATAAGAAATATGTAAAGGGAAAGAAGTGTGCATAAGAAATATGTAAAGGGAAAGAAGTGTGCATAATAAATATGTAAAGGGAAAGAAGTGTGCATAAGAAATATGTAAAGGGAAAGAAGTGTGCATAAGAAATATGTAAAGGGAAAGAAGTGTGCATAAGAAATATGTAAAGGGAAAGAAGTGTGCATAAGAAATATGTAAAGGGAAAGAAGTGTGCATAAGAAATATGTAAAGGAAAGAAGTGTGCATAAGAAATATGTAAAGGAAAGGAAGTGTGCATAAGAAATATGTAAAGGGAAAGAAGTGTGCATAAGAAATATGTAAAGGGAAAGAAGTGTGCATAAGAAATATGTAAAGGGAAAGAAGTGTGCATACGAAATATGTAAAGGGAAAGAAGTGTGCATAAGAAATATGTAAAGGGAAAGAAGTGTGCATAAGAAATATGTAAAGGGAAAGAAGTGTGCATAAGAAATATGTAAAGGGAAAGAAGTGTGCATAAGAAATATGTAAAGGGAAAGAAGTGTGCATAAGAAATATGTAAAGGGAAAGAAGTGTGCATAAGAAATATGTAAAGGGAAAGAAGTGTGCATAAGAAATATGTAAAGGGAAAGAAGTGTGCATAAGAAATATGTAAAGGGAAAGAATTGTGCATAAGAAATATGTAAAGGGAAAGAAGTGTGCATAAGAAATATGTAAAGGGAAAGAAGTGTGCATAAGAAATATGTAAAGGGAAAGAAGTGTGCATAAGAAATATGTAAAGGGAAAGAAGTGTGCATAAGAAATATGTAAAGGGAAAGAAGTGTGCATAAGAAATATGTAAAGGGAAAGAAGTGTGCATAAGAAATATGTAAAGGGAAAGAAGTGTGCATAAGAAATATGTAAAGGGAAAGAAGTGTGCATAAGAAATATGTAAAGGGAAAGAAGTGTGCATAAGAAATATGTAAAGGGAAAGAAGTGTGCATAAGAAATATGTAAAGGGAAAGAAGTGTGCATAAGAAATATGTAAAGGGAAAGAAGTGTGCATAAGAAATATGTAAAGGGAAAGAATTGTGCATAAGAAATATGTAAAGGGAAAGAAGTGTGCATATGAAATATGTAAAGGGAAAGAAGTGTGCATAAGAAATATGTAAAGGGAAAGAAGTGTGCATAAGAAATATGTAAAGGGAAAGAAGTGTGCATAAGAAATATGTAAAGGGAAAGAAGTGTGCATAAGAAATAATAAAGGGAAAGAAGTGTGCATAAGAAATATGTAAAGGGAAAGAAGTGTGCATAAGAAATATGTAAAGGGAAAGAAGTGTGCATAAGAAATATGTAAAGGGAAAGAAGTGTGCATAAGAAATATGTAAAGGGAAAGAAGTGTGCATAAGAAATATGTAAAGGGAAAGAAGTGTGCATAAGAAATATGTAAAGGGAAAGAAGTGTGCATAAGAAATATGTAAAGGGAAAGAAGTGTGCATAAAAAATATGTAAAGGGAAAGAAGTGTGCATAAGAAATATGTAAAGGGAAAGAAGTGTGCATAAGAAATATGTAAAGGGAAAGAAGTGTGCATAAGAAATATGTAAAGGGAAAGAAGTGTGCATAAGAAATATGTAAAGGGAAAGAAGTGTGCATAAGAAATATGTAAAGGGAAAGAAGTGTGCATAAGAAATATGTAAATGGAAAGAAGTGTGCATAAGAAATATGTAAAGGGAAAGAAGTGTGCATAAGAAATATGTAAAGGGAAAGAAGTGTGCATAAGAAATATGTAAAGGGAAAGAAGTGTGCATAAGAAATATGTAAAGGGAAAGAAGTGTGCATAAGAAATATGTAAAGGGAAAGAAGTGTGCATAAGAAATATGTAAAGGGAAAGAAGTGTGCATAAGAAATATGTAAAGGGAAAGAAGTGTGCATAAGAAATATGTAAAGGGAAAGAAGTGTGCATAAGAAATATGTAAAGGGAAAGAAGTGTGCATAAGAAATATGTAAAGGGAAAGAAGTGTGCATAAGAAATATGTAAAGGGAAAGAAGTGTGCATAAGAAATATGTAAATGGAAAGAAGTGTGCATAAGAAATATGTAAAGGGAAAGAAGTGTGCATAAGAAATATGTAAAGGGAAAGAAGTGTGCATAAGAAATATGTAAAGGGAAAGAAGTGTGCATAAGAAATATGTAAAGGGAAAGAAGTGTGCATAAGAAATATGTAAAGGGAAAGAAGTGTGCATAAGAAATATGTAAAGGGAAAGAAGTGTGCATAAGAAATATGTAAAGGGAAAGAAGTGTGCATAAGAAATATGTAAAGGGAAAGAAGTGTGCATAAGAAATATGTAAAGGGAAAGAAGTGTGCATAAGAAATATGTAAAGGGAAAGAACTGTGCATAAGAAATATGTAAAGGGAAAGAAGTGTGCATAAGAAATATGTAAAGGGAAAGAAGTGTGCATAAGAAATATGTAAAGGGAAAGAAGTGTGCATAGGAAATATGTAAAGGGAAAGAAGTGTGCATAGGAAATATGTAAAGGGAAAGAAGTGTGCATAAGAAATATGTAAAGGGAAAGAAGTGTGCATAAGAAATATGTAAAGGGAAAGAAGTGTGCATAAGAAATATGTAAAGGGAAAGAAGTGTGCATAAGAAATATGTAAAGGGAAAGAAGTGTGCATAAGAAATATGTAAAGGGAAAGAAGTGTGCATAAGAAATATGTAAAGGGAAAGAAGTGTGCATAAGAAATATGTAAAGGGAAAGAAGTGTGCATAAGAAATATGTAAAGGGAAAGAAGTGTGCATAAGAAATATGTAAAGGGAAACAAGTGTGCATAAGAAATATGTAAAGGGAAAGAAGTGTGCATAAGAAATATGTAAAGGGAAAGAAGTGTGCATAAGAAATATGTAAAGGGAAAGAAGTGTGCATAAGAAATATGTAAAGGGAAAGAAGTGTGCATAAGAAATATGTAAAGGGAAAGAAGTGTGCATAAGAAATATGTAAAGGGAAAGAAGTGTGCATAAGAAATATGTAAAGGGAAAGAAGTGTGCATAAGAAATATGTAAAGGGAAAGAAGTGTGCATAAGAAATATGTAAAGGGAAAGAAGTGTGCATAAGAAATATGTAAAGGGAAACAAGTGTGCATAAGAAATATGTAAAGGGAAAGAAGTGTGCATAAGAAATATGTAAAGGGAAAGAAGTGTGCATAAGAAATATGTAAAGGGAAAGAAGTGTGCATAAGAAATATGTAAAGGGAAAGAAGTGTGCATAAGAAATATGTAAAGGGAAAGAAGTGTGCATAAGAAATAATAAAGGGAAAGAAGTGTGCATAAGAAATATGTAAAGGGAAAGAAGTGTGCATAAGAAATATGTAAAGGGAAAGAAGTGTGCATAAGAAATATGTAAAGGGAAAGAAGTGTGCATAAGAAATAAGTAAAGGGAAAGAAGTGTGCATAAGAAATATGTAAAGGGAAAGAAGTGTGCATAAGAAATATGTAAAGGGAAAGAAGTGTGCATAAGAAATATGTAAAGGGAAAGAAGTGTGCATAAGAAATATGTAAAGGGAAAGAAGTGTGCATAAGAAATATGTAAAGGGAAAGAAGTGTGCATAAGAAATATGTAAAGGGAAAGAAGTGTGCATAAGAAATATGTAAAGGGAAAGAAGTGTGCATAAGAAATATGTAAAGGGAAAGAAGTGTGCATAAGAAATAAACACATGATGTGGGAACAAGCCCTCGAGTTAAATATGTAAAGGGAAAGAAGTGTGCATAAGAAATAAACACATGATGTGGGAACAAGCCCTCGAGTTAAATATGTAAAGGGAAAGAAGTGTGCATAAGAAATAAACACATGATGTGGGAACAAGCCCTCGAGTTAAATATGTAAAGGGAAAGAAGTGTGCATAAGAAATAAACACATGATGTGGGAACAAGCCCTCGAGTTAAATATGTAAAGGGAAAGAAGTGTGCATAAGAAATATGTAAAGGGAAAGAAGTGTGCATAAGAAATATGTAAAGGGAAAGAAGTGTGCATAAGAAATATGTAAAGGGAAAGAAGTGTGCATAAGAAATATGTAAAGGGAAAGAAGTGTGCATAAGAAATATGTAAAGGAAAAGAAGTGTGCATAAGAAATATGTAAAGGGAAAGAAGTGTGCATAAGAAATATGTAAAGGGAAAGAAGTGTGCATAAGAAATATGTAAAGGGAAAGAAGTGTGCATAAGAAATATGTAAAGGGAAAGAAGTGTGCATAAGAAATATGTAAAGGGAAAGAAGTGTGCATAAGAAATATGTAAAGGGAAAGAAGTGTGCATAAGAAATATGTAAAGGGAAAGAAGTGTGCATAAGAAATATGTAAAGGGAAAGAAGTGTGCATAAGAAATATGTAAAGGGAAAGAAGTGTGCATAAGAAATATGTAAAGGGAAAGAAGTGTGCATAAGAAATATGTAAAGGGAAAGAAGTGTGCATAAGAAATATGTAAAGGGAAAGAAGTGTGCATAAGAAATATGTAAAGGGAAAGAAGTGTGCATAAGAAATATGTAAAGGGAAAGAAGTGTGCATAAGAAATATGTAAAGGGAAAGAAGTTTGCATAAGAAATATGTAAAGGGAAAGAAGTGTGCATAAGAAATATGTAAAGGGAAATAAGTGTGCATAAGAAATAAACACATGATGTGGGAACAAGCCCTCGAGTTAAATATGTAAAGGGAAAGAAGTGTGCATAAGAAATATGTAAAGGGAAAGAAGTGTGCATAAGAAATAAACACATGATGTGGGAACAAGCCCTCGAGTTAAATATGTAAAGGGAAAGAAGTGTGCATAAGAAATATGTAAAGGGAAAGAAGTGTGCATAAGAAATATGTAAAGGGAAAGAAGTGTGCATAAGAAATATGTAAAGGGAAAGAAGTGTGCATAAGAAATATGTAAAGGGAAAGAAGTGTGCATAAGAAATAAACACATGATGTGGGAACAAGCCCTCGAGTTAAATATGTAAAGGGAAAGAAGTGTGCATAAGAAATATGTAAAGGGAAAGAAGTGTGCATAAGAAATAAACACATGATGTGGGAACAAGCCCTCGAGTTAAATATGTAAAGGGAAAGAAGTGTGCATAAGAAATATGTAAAGGAAAAGAAGTGTGCATAAGAAATATGTAAAGGGAAAGAAGTGTGCATAAGAAATATGTAAAGGGAAAGAAGTGTGCATAAGAAATATGTAAAGGGAAAGAAGTGTGCATAAGAAATATGTAAAGGGAAAGAAGTGTGCATAAGAAATATGTAAAGGGAAAGAAGTGTGCATAAGAAATATGTAAAGGGAAAGAAGTGTGCATAAGAAATATGTAAAGGGAAAGAAGTGTGCATAAGAAATATGTAAAGGGAAAGAAGTGTGCATAAGAAATATGTAAAGGGAAAGAAGTGTGCATAGGAAATATGTAAAGGGAAAGAAGTGTGCATAAGAAATATGTAAAGGGAAAGAAGTGTGCATAAGAAATATGTAAAGGGAAAGAAGTGTGCATAAGAAATATGTAAAGGGAAAGAAGTGTGCATAAGAAATATGTAAAGGGAAAGAAGTGTGCATAAGAAATATGTAAAGGGAAAGAAGTGTGCATAAGAAATATGTAAAGGGAAAGAAGTGTGCATAAGAAATATGTAAAGGAAAAGAAGTGTGCATAAGAAATATGTAAAGGGAAAGAAGTGTGCAAAGAAATATGTAAAGGGAAAGAAGTGTGCATAAGAAATATGTAAAGGGAAAGAAGTGTGCATAAGAAATATGTAAAGGGAAAGAAGTGTGCATAAGAAATATGTAAAGGGAAAGAAGTGTGCATAAGAAATATGTAAAGGGAAAGAAGTGTGCATAAGAAATATGTAAAGGGAAAGAAGTGTGCATAAAAAATATGTAAAGGGAAAGAAGTGTGCATAAGAAATATGTAAAGGGAAAGAAGTGTGCATAAGAAATATGTAAAGGGAAAGAAGTGTGCATAAGAAATATGTAAAGGGAAAGAAGTGTGCATAAGAAATATGTAAAGGGAAAGAAGTGTGCATAAGAAATATGTAAAGGGAAAGAAGTGTGCATAAGAAATATGTAAAGGGAAAGAAGTGTGCATAAGAAATATGTAAAGGGAAAGAAGTGTGCATAAGAAATATGTAAAGGGAAAGAAGTGTGCATAAGAAATATGTAAAGGGAAAGAAGTGTGCATAAGAAATATGTAAAGGGAAAGAAGTGTGCATAAGAAATATGTAAAGGGAAAGAAGTGTGCATAAGAAATATGTAAAGGGAAAGAAGTGTGCATAAGAAATATGTAAAGGGAAAGAAGTGTGCATAAGAAATATGTAAAGGGAAAGAAGTGTGCATAAGAAATATGTAAAGGGAAAGAAGTGTGCATAAGAAATATGTAAAGGGAAAGAAGTGTGCATAAGAAATATGTAAAGGGAAAGAAGTGTGCATAAGAAATATGTAAAGGGAAAGAAGTGTGCATAAGAAATATGTAAAGGGAAAGAAGTGTGCATAAGAAATATGTAAAGGGAAAGAAGTGTGCATAAGAAATATGTAAAGGGAAAGAAGTGTGCATAAGAAATATGTAAAGGGAAAGAAGTGTGCATAAGAAATATGTAAAGGGAAAGAAGTGTGCATAAGAAATATGTAAAGGGAAAGAAGTGTGCATAAGAAATAAACACATGATGTGGGAACAAGCCCTCGAGTTAAATATGTAAAGGGAAAGAAGTGTGCATAAGAAATATGTAAAGGGAAAGAAGTGTGCATAAGAAATATGTAAAGGGAAAGAAGTGAGCATAAGAAATATGTAAAGGGAAAGAAGTGTGCATAAGAAATATGTAAAGGGAAAGAAGATCTACTAAGTTTATATTGAAAAATGCGGTAGTCGTGGCCGAGCAGTTAAGGCGACAGACTAGAAATCTGTTGGGGTCTCCCCGCGCAGGTTCGAATCCTGCCGACTACGAAATGTTTTGTCAAATTCTTCACTGTATTATACGAGTAGATCAACTAGGTTTCAATTGTAAAATACGGCAGTCGTGGCCGAGCGGTTAAGGCGACAGACTAGAAATCTGTTGTGGTCTTTCCGCGCAGGTTCAAATTCTGCCGACTACGAAATGATTTTGTCAGATACTGCACTGTCTTATAGGAATAGATAGATCAACTAGGTATAAATTACAACATACCGTAGTCGTGGCCGAGTGGTTAAGGGGACAGACTAGAAATATGTTGGAGTCTCCCCGCGCAGGTTCGAATCCTGCCGACTACGAAATGTGTTGTCAGATACTGCACTGTCTTATAGGAGTAGATATATCAACTAGGTATAAATTACAACATACAGTAGTCGTGGCCGAGTGGTTAAGGCGACAGACTTGAAATCTGTTGGGGTCCTCCCGCGCAGAATAGAATTCTGCCGACTACGAAATCTTTTGTCAAATACTGCACTGTATTACACGAGTATAGGTCAACTAGGTTTAAATTGTAAAAATACGGTAGTCGTGGCCGAGCGGTTAAGGCGACAGACTTGAAATCTGTTGGGGTCTCCCCGCGCAGGTTCGAATCCTGCCGACTACGAAATGTTTTGTCAGATACTGCACTGTCTTATAGGAATAGATAGATCAACTAGGTATACATTACAACATACCCTAGTCGTGGCCGAGTGGTTAAGGCGACAGACTTGAAATCTGTTGGGGTCTCTCCGCGCAGGTTCGAATCCTGCCGACTACGAAATGTTTTGTCAGATACTGCACTGTCTTATAGGAATAGATAGATCAACTAGGTATAAATTACAACATACCGTAGTCGTGGCCGAGTGGTTAAGGCGACAGACTTGAAATCTGTTGGGGTCTCCCCGCGCAGGTTCGAATTCTGCCGACTACGAAATGTTTTGTCAGATACTGCACTGTCTTATAGGAATAGATAGATCAAATAGGTATAAATAACAACATACCGTAGTCGTGGCCGAGTGGTTAAGGCGACAGACTTGAAATCTGTTGGGGTCTCTCCGCGCAGGTTCGAATCCTGCCGACTACGAAATGATTTTGTCAAATACTTCACTGTCTTATACGAGTAGGTCATATAGGTTTAAATTGTAAAATACGGCAGTCGTGGCCGAGTGGTTAAGGCGACAGACTTGAAATCTATTGGGGTCTCCCCGCGCAGGTTCGAATCCTGCCGACTACGAAATGTTTTGTCAAATTCTTCACTGTATTATACGAGTAGATCAACTGCTTGCCCAACTGTCTCCGTCAAGCTGACTCATTGAACACTTTCAAGTCTCTCCTGAAGACTCATTTATTCGTGATATAGACGAGCCTTTCTCGTTCTGTTTCATAGCCTAGTCGTTATATATGTGGTTATAAAGTATTACTTGTACGCTATGTTTTTATCAGATCTGTTAGTGGTAGTTGTAGGTTGCAGTTTTTATCGTAAGTTTTATAGTACATTTCAAGTCTTTTTATTCGTATATTTTTTATTTCACGCTTTTTAGATAAGTCCAGATTGTGTTATTTATAAACTGTAAGGCGCTTAGAGGTGTTTTTTCACATAAAGCGCATTATAAATATCTATTATTATTATTATTATTAACTAGGTTTAAATTGTAAAATACGGCAGTTGTGGCCGAGCGGTTAAGGCGACAGACTAGAAATCTGTTGGTGTCTCCCCGCGCAGGTTCGAATCCTGCCGACTACGACATGTTTTGTCAGATACTGCACTGTCTTATAGGAGTAGATATATCAACTACGTATAAATTACAACATACAGTAGTCGTGTCCGAGTGGTTAAGGCGACAGACTTGAAATCTGTTAGGGTCTCCCCGCGCAGGTTCGAATCCTGCCGACTACGAAATGTTTTGTCAGATACTGCACTGTCTTATAGGAATAGATAGATCAACTAGGTATAAATTACAACATACCGTAGTCGTGGCCGAGTGGTTAAGGCGACAGACTTGAAATCTGTTGGGGTCTCCCCGCGCAGGTTCGAATCCTGCCGACTGCAAAATGATTTTGTCAAATACTTCACTGTCTTATACGAGTAGATCAAATAGGTTTAAATTGTAAAATACGGCAGTCGTGGCCGAGTGGTTAAGGCGACAGACTTGAAATCTGTTGGGGTCTCCCCGCGCAGGTTCGAATCCTGCAGACTACTAAATGTTTTGTCAGATACTGCACTGTCTTATAGGAATAGATAGATCAACTAGGTATAAATTACAATATACCGTAGTCGTGGCCGATTGGTTAAGGCGACAGACTTGAAATCTGTTGGGGGCTCCCCGCGCAGGTTCGAATCCTGCCGACTACGAAATGTTTTGTCAAATTCTTCACTGTATTATACGAGTAGATCAACTAGGTTTAAATTGTAAAATACGGCAGTCGTGTCCGAGTGGTTAAGGCGACAGACTTGAAATCTGTTGGGGTCCTCCCGCGCAGAATAGAATTCTGCCGACTACGAAATGTTTTGTCAAATACTGCACTGTATTACACGAGTATAGGTCAACTAGGTTTAAATTGTAAAAATACGGTAGTCGTGGCCGAGCGGTTAAGGGGACAGACTAGAAATCTGTTGGAGTCTCCCCGCGCAGGTTCGAATCCTGCCGACTACGAAATGTGTTGTCAGATACTGAACTGTCTTATAGGAGTAGATATATCAACTAGGTATAAATTACAACATACAGTAGTCGTGGCCGAGTGGTTAAGGCAACAGACTTGAAAACTGTTGGGGTCTCCCCGCGCAGGTTCGAATCCTGCCGACTACGAAATGTTTTGTCAGATACTGCACTGTCTTATAGGAATAGATAGATCAACTAGGTATATATTACAACATATAGTAGTCGTGGCCGAGTGGTTAAGGCGACAGACTTGAAATATGTTGGGGTCTCCACGCGAAGGTTCGTATCCTGCCGACTACGAAATGATTTTGTCAAATACTTCACTGTCTTATACGAGTAGATCAACTAGGTTTAAATTGTAAAATACGGCAGTCGTGTCCGAGTGGTTAAGGCGACAGACTTGAAATCTGTTGGGGTCCTCCCGCGCAGAATAGAATTCTGCCGACTACGAAATGTTTTGTCAAATACTACACTGTATTACACGAGTATAGGTCAACTAGGTTTAAATTACAACATACAGTAGTCGTGGCCGAGTGGTTAAGGCAACAGACTTGAAATCTGTTGGGGTCTCTCCGCGCAGGTTCGAATCCTGCCGACTACGAAATGTTTTGTCAGATACTGCACTGTCTTATAGGAATAGATAGATCAACTAGGTATAAATTACAACATACCGTAGTCGTGGCAGAGTGGTTAAGGCGACAGACTTGAAATCTGTTGGGGTCTCCCCGCGAAGGTTCGTATCCTGCCGACTACGAAATGATTTTGTCAAATACTTCACTGTCTTATACGAGTAGATCAAATAGGTTTAAATTGTAAAATACGGCAGTCGTGGCCGAGTGGTTAAGGCGACAGACTTGAAATCTGTTGGGAGCTCCCCGCGCAGGTTCGAATCCTGCCGACTACGAAATGTTTTGTCAGATACTGCACTGTCTTATAGGAATAGATAGATCAACTAGGTATATATTACAACATACAGTAGTCGTGGCCGAGTGGTTAAGGCGACAGACTTGAAATATGTTGGGGTCTCCACGCGCAGGTTCGAATCCTGCCGACTACGAAATGTTTTGTCAGATACTGCACTGTCTTATAGGAATAGATAGATCAACTAGGTATAAATTACAACATACCGTAGTCGTGGCAGAGTGGTTAAGGCGACAGACTTGAAATCTGTTGGGGTCTCCCCGCGAAGGTTCGTATCCTGCCGACTACGAAATGATTTTGTCAAATACTTCACTGTCTTATACGAGTAGATCAACTAGGTTTAAATTGTAAAATACGGCAGTCGTGTCCGAGTGGTTAAGGCGACAGACTTGAAATCTGTTGGGGTCCTCCCGCGCAGAATAGAATTCTGCCGACTACGAAATGTTTTGTCAAATACTACACTGTATTACACGAGTATAGGTCAACTAGGTTTAAATTACAACATACAGTAGTCGTGGCCGAGTGGTTAAGGCAACAGACTTGAAATCTGTTGGGGTCTCCCCGCGCAGGTTCGAATCCTGCCGACTACGAAATGTTTTGTCAGATACTGCACTGTCTTATAGGAATAGATAGATCAACTAGGTATAAATTACAACATACCGTAGTCGTGGCAGAGTGGTTAAGGCGACAGACTTGAAATCTGTTGGGGTCTCCCCGCGAAGGTTCGTATCCTGCCGACTACGAAATGATTTTGTCAAATACTTCACTGTCTTATACGAGTAGATCAAATAGGTTTAAATTGTAAAATACGGCAGTCGTGGCCGAGTGGTTAAGGCGACAGACTTGAAATCTGTTGGGGTCTCCCCGCGCAGGTTCGAATCCTGCCGACTACGAAATGTTTTGTCAGATACTGCACTGTCTTATAGGAATAGATAGATCAACTAGGTATAAATTACAACATACCGTAGTCGTGGCCGAGTGGTTAAGGCGACAGACTTGAAATCTGTTGGGGTATCCCCGCGCAGGTTCGAATCCTGCCGACTACGAAATGTTTTGTCAAATACTGCACTGTCTTATAGGAATAGATAGATCAACTAGGTATAAATAACAACATACCGTAGTCGTGGCCGAGTGGTTAAGGCGACAGACTTGAAATCTGTTGGGGTCTCCCAGAGCAGGTTCGAATCCTGCCGACTACGAAATGATTTTGTCAAATACTTCACTGTCTTATACGAGTAAGTCAAATAGGTTTAAATTGTAAAATACGGCAGTCGTGGCCGAGTGGTTAAGGCGACAGACTTGAAATTTGTTGGGGTCTCACCGCGCAGGTTCGAATCCTGCCGACTACGAAATGTTTTGTCAGATACTGCACTGTCTTATAGGAATAGATAGATCAACTAGGTATAAATTACAACATACCGTAGTCGTGGCCGAGTGGTTAAGGCGACAGACTTGAAATCTGTTGGGGTCTCCCCGCGCAGGTTCGAATCCTGCCGACTACGAAATGATTTTGTCAAATACTTCACTGTCTTATACGAGTAGATCAAATAGGTTTAAATTGTAAAATACGGCAGTCGTGGCCGAGTGGTTAAGGCGACAGACTTGAAATCTGTTGGGGTCTCCCCGCGCAGGTTCGAATACTGCCGACTACGAAATGTTTTGTCAGATACTGCACTGTCTTATAGGAATAGATAGATCAACTAGGTATAAATTACAACATACCGTAGTCGTGGCCGAGTGGTTAAGGCGACAGACTTGAAATCTGTTGGGGTCTCCCCGCGCAGGTTCGAATCCTGCCGACTACGAAATGATTTTGTCAAATACTTCACTGTCTTATACGAGTAGATCAAATAGGTTTAAATTGTAAAATACCGTAGTCGTGGCCGAGTGGTTAAGGCGACAGACTTGAAATCTGTTGGGGTCTCCCCGCGCAGGTTCGAATCCTGCCAACTACGAAATGTTTTGTCAGATACTGCACTGTCTTATAGGAATAGATAGATCAACTAGGTATAAATTACAACATACCGTAGTCGTGGCCGAGTGGTTAAGGCGACAGACTTGAAATCTGTTTGGGTCTCCCCGCGCAGGTTCGAATCCTGCCGACTACGAAATGTTTTGTCAAATACTGCACTGTTTTATCGGAATAGATAGATCAACTAGGTATAAATTACAATATACCGTAGTCGTGGCCGATTGGTTAAGGCGACAGACTTGAAATCTGTTGGGGGCTCCCCGCGCAGGTTCGAATCCTGCCGACTACGAAATGATTTTGTCAAATACTTCACTGTCTTATACGAGTAAGTCAAATAGGTTTAAATTGTAAAATACGGCAGTCGTGGCCGAGTGGTTAAGGCGACAGACTTGAAATCTGTTGGGGTCTCACCGCGCAGGTTCGAATCCTGCCGACTACGAAATGTTTTGTCAGATACTGCACTGTCTTATAGGAATAGATAGATCAACTAGGTATAAATTACAACATACCGTAGTCGTGGCCGAGTGGTTAAGGCGACAGACTTGAAATCTGTTGGGGTCTCCCCGCGCAGGTTCGAATCCTGCCGACTACGAAATGATTTTGTCAAATACTTCACTGTCTTATACGAGTAGATCAAATAGGTTTAAATTGTAAAATACGGCAGTCGTGGCCGAGTGGTTGATCTACTCATATACGACATTGCAGTGTCTGGCAAAAAAATATTCGTAGTCGGCAGGATTCGAACGTGCGCGTGGAGACCCCAACAGATTTCTAGTCTGTCGCCTTAACCGCTCGGCCACGACTACCGCATTTTTCAATATAAACTTAGTTGATCTACTCCTTCCATACAGTGGTGTATTTGACAAAAACGTTTCGTAGTCGACAGGATTCGAAACTGCGCGGGGAGACCCCAACAGATTTATAGTCTGTCGCCTTAACCGTTCGGCCACGACTACTGTATGTTGTAATTTGTACCTTGTTGATCTACTCATATAAGACAGTGCAGTATCTGACAAAAACATTTCGTAGTCGGAAGGATTCGAACCTGCGCGGTGAGACCCCAACAGATTTCTAGTCTGTCGCCTTAACCGCTCGGCCACGACTACTGCATGTTGTAATTTATACCTAGTTGATCTACTCCTATAAGACAGTGCAGTATTTGACAAAAAACATTCGTAGTCGGCAGGATTCGAACGTGCGCGGGGAGACCCCAACAGATTTCTAGTCTGTCGCCTTAACTGCTCGGCCACGACTACTGTATGTTGTAATTTGTACCTTGTTGATCTACTCATATACGACATTGCAGTGTCTGGCAAAAACATTTCGTAGTCGGCAGGATTCGAACCTGCGCGTGGAGACCCCAACAGATTTATAGTCTGTCGCCTTAACCGTTCGGCCACGACTACTGTATGTTGTAATTTGTACCTTGTTGATCTACTCATATAAGACAGTGCAGTATCTGACAAAAACATTTCGTAGTCGGAAGGATTCGAACCTGCGCGGGGAGACCCCAACAGATTTCTAGTCTGTCGCCTTAACCGCTCGGCCACGACTACTGTATGTTGTAATTTGTACCTTGTTGATCTACTCATATAAGACAGTGCAGTATCTGACAAAAACATTTCGTTGTCGGCAGGATTCGAACCTGCGCGGGGAGACCCCAACAGATTTCTAGTCTGTCGCCTTAACCGCTCGGCTACGACTACAGCATTTTTCAATATAAACTTTGTTGATCTACTCGTTCCAGACAGTGGTGTATTTGACCAAAACGTTTCGTAGTCGGCAAGAATTCGAACCTGCGCGGGGAGACCAAAACAGATTTCTAGTCTGTCGCCTTAACCGCTCGGCCACGACTACTGTATGTTGTAATTTATACCTAGTTGATCTACTCCTATAGGACAGTGCAGTATTTGACAAAAAACGTTTCGTAGTCGGCAGGATTCGAACCTGCGCGGGGAGACCCCAACAGATTTCTAGTCTGTCGCCTTAACCGTTCGGCCACGACTACTGTATGTTGTAATTTGTACCTTGTTGATCTACTCATATAAGACAGTGCAGTATCTGACAAAAACATTTCGTTGTCGGCAGGATTCGAACCTGCGCGGGGAGACCCCAACAGATTTCTAGTCTGTCGCCTTAACCGCTCGGCTACGACTACAGCATTTTTCAATATAAACTTTGTTGATCTACTCGTTCCAGACAGTGGTGTATTTGACCAAAACGTTTCGTAGTCGGCAAGGATTCGAACTTGCGCGGGGAGACCAAAACAGATTTCTAGTCTGTCGCCTTAACCGCTCGGCCACGACTACTGTATGTTGTAATTTATACCTAGTTGATCTACTCCTATAGGACAGTGCAGTATTTGACAAAAAACGTGTCGTAGTCGGCAGGATTCGAACCTGCGCGGGGAGACCCCAACAGATTTCTAGTCTGTCGCCTTAACCGCTCGACCACGACTACTGTATGTTGTAATTTGTACCTAGTTGATCTACTCATATAAGACAGTGCATTATCTGACAACAACATTTCGTAGTCGGCAGGATTCGAACCTGCGCGGGAAGACCCCAACATATTTCAACTCTGTCGCCTTAACCGCTCTGCCACTACTACTGTATGTTGTAAATTATACCTAGTTGATATACTCATTTAAGACAGTGCAGTATCTGACAAAAACATTTCGTTGTCGGCAGGATTCGAACCTGCGCGGGAGACCCCAACAGATTTCTAGTCTGTCGCCTTAACCGCTCGGCCACGACTACTGTATGTTGTAATTTATACCTAGTTGATCTACTTCTATAGGACAGTGCAGTATTTGACAAAAAAAGTTTCGTAGTTGGCAGGATTCGAACCTGCGCGGGGAGACCACAACAGATTTCTAGTCTGTCGCCTTAACCGCTCGGCCACGACTATTGTATGTTGTAATTTGTACCTAGTTGATCTACTCATATAAGACAGTGCAGTATTTGACAAAAACAATTCGTAGTCGGCAGGATTCGAACCTGCGCGGGGAGACCCCAACAGATTTCTAGTCTGTCGCCTTAACCGCTCGGCTACGACTACAGCATTTTTCAATATAAACTTAGTTGATCTACTCCTTCCAGACAGTGGTGTATTTGACAAAAACGTTTCGTAGTCGGCAGGATTCGAACCTGCGCGGGGAGACCCCAACAGATTTCTAGTCTGTCGCCTTAACCGCTCGGCCACGACTACTGTATGTTGTAATTTATACCTAGTTGATCTACTTCTATAGGACAGTGCAGTATTTGACAAAAAACGTTTCGTAGTTGGCAGGATTCGAACCTGCGCTGGGAGACCCCAACAGATTTCTAGTCTGTCGCCTTAACCGCTCGGCCACGACTACTGTATGTTGTAATTTGTACCTAGTTGATCTACTCATATAAGACAGTGCAGTATCTGACAACAACATTTCGTAGTCGGCAGGATTCGAACCTGCGCGGTAAGACCCCAACAGATTTCAACTCTGTCGCCTTAACCGCTCTGCCACGACTACTGTATGTTGTAAATTATACCTAGTTGATCTACTCTTATAGGACAGTGCAGTATTTGACAAAAAACGTTTCGTAGTCGGCAGGATTCGAACCTGCGCGGGGAGACCCCAACAGATTTCTAGTCTGTCGCCTTAACCGTTCGGCCACGACTACAGTATGTTGTAATTTGTCCCTTGTTGATCTACTCATATAAGACAGTGCAGTATTTGAAAAAAACAGATTTCAACTCTGTCGTCTTAACCGCTCTGCCACGACTACTGTATGTTGTAATTTATACCTAGTTGATCTACGACTATAGGACAGTGCAGTATTTGACTAAAAACGTTTCGTAGTCGGCAGGATTCGAACCTGCGCGGGGAGACCCCAACAGATTTCTAGTCTGTCGCCTTAACCGCTCGGCCACGACTACAGTATGTTGTAATTTGTACCTTGTTGATCTACTCATATAAGACAGTGCAGTATTTGAAAAAAAAATTCGTAGTCGGCAGGATTCGAACCTGCGCGGGGAGACCCCAACAGATTTCTAGTCTGTCGCCTTAACCGCTCGGCCACGACTACTGCATGTTGCAATTTATACCTAGTTGATCTACTCCTAAAAGACAGTGCAGTATTTGACAAAAAACATTCGTAGTCGGCAGGATTCGAACGTGCGCGGAGAGACCCCAACAGATTTCTAGTCTGTCGCCTTAACCGCTCAGCCACGACTACTGTATGTTGTAATTTGTACCTTGTTGATCTACTCATATAAGACATTGCAGTGTCTGGCAAAAACATTTCGTAGTCGGCAGGATTCGAACCTGCGCGGGGAGACCCCAACAGATTTCTAGTCTGTCGACTTAACCGCTCGGCCACGACTACTGTATGTTGTAATTGTTTACCTAGTTGATCTACTCCTATAGGACAGTGCAGTATTTGACAAAAAACGTTTTGTAGTCGGCAGGATTCGAACCGGCGCGTGGAGACCCCAACAGATTTCTAGTCTGTCGCCTTAACCGCTCGGCCACGACTACCGTATGTTGTAATTTGTACCTAGTTGATCTACTCATATAAGACAGTGCAGTATTTGACAAAAACAATTCGTAGTCGGCAGGATTCGAACCTGCGCGGGGAGACCCCAACAGATTTCTAGTCTGACGCCTTAACCGATCGGCCACGACTACTGTATGTTGTAATTTATACCTAGTTGATCTACTCCTATAGGACAGTGCAGTATTTGACAAAAAACGTTTCGTAGTCGACAGGATTCGAACCTGCGCGGGGAGACCCCAACAGATTTCTAGTCTGTCGCCTTAACCGCTCGGCCACGACTACTGTATGTTGTAATTTATACCTAGTTGATCTACTCCTATAGGACAGTGCAGTATTTGACAAAAAACGTTTCGTAGTCGGCAGGATTCGAACCTGCGCTGGGAGACCCAAACAGATTTATAGTCTGTCGCCTTAACCGCTCGGCCACGACTACTGTATTTTGTAATTTGTACCTAGTTGATCTACTCATATAAGACAGTGCAGTATCTGACAACAACATTTCGTAGTGGGAAGGATTCGAACCTGCGCGGGGAGACCCAAACATATTTCTAGTCTGTCGCCTTAACCGCTCGGCCACGACTACTGCATGTTGTAATTTATACCTAGTTGATCTACTCCTATAGGACAGAGCAGTATTTGACAAAAAACGTTTCGTGGTCGGCAGGATTCGAACCTGCACGGGGAGACCCCAACAGATTTCTAGTCTGTCGCCTTAACCGTTCGGCCACGACTACTGTATGTTGTAATTTGTACCTTGTTGATCTACTCATATAAGACAGTGCAGTATCTGACAAAAACATTTCGTAGTCGGCAGGATTCGAACCTGCGCGGGAAGACCCCAACAGATTTCAACTCTGTCGCCTTAACCGCTCTGCCACGACTACTGTATGTTGTAAATTATACCTAGTTGATCTACTCATATAAGACAGTGCAGTATTTGAAAAAAACGTTTCGTAGTCGGCAGGATTCGAACCTGCGCGGGGAGACCCCAACAGATTTCTAGTCTGTCGCCTTAACCGCTCGGCCACGACTACTGCATGTTGTAATTTATACCTAGTTGATCTATTCCTATAAGACAGTGCAGTATTTGACAAAAAATATTCGTAGTCGGCAGGATTCGAACGTGCGCGGGGAGACCCTAACAGATTTATAGTCTGTCGCCTTAACCGCTCGGCCACGAATACTGTATGTTTTAATTTATACCTAGTTGATCTTCTCCTATAGGACAGTGCAGTATTTGACAAAAAAACGTTTCGTAGTCGGCAGGATTCGAACGTGCGCGGGGAGACCCTAACAGATTTATAGTCTGTCGCCTTAACCGCTCGGCCACGAATACTGTATGTTTTAATTTATACCTAGTTGATCTACTCCTATAGGACAGTGCAGTATTTGACAAAAAACGTTTCGTAGTCGGCAGGATTCGAACCTGCGCGTGGAGACCCCAACAGATTTCTAGTCTGTCGCCTTAACCGCTCGGCCACGACTACCGTATGTTGTAATTTGTACCTTGTTGATCTACTCATATAAGACATTGCAGTGTCTGGCAAAAACATTTCGTAGTCGGCAGGATTCGAACCTGCGCGGGGAGACCCCAACAGATTTCTAGTCTGTCGACTTAACCGCTCGGCCACGACTACTGTATGTTGTAATTTTTTACCTAGTTGATCTACTCCTATAGGACAGTGCAGTATTTGACAAAAAACGTTTCGTAGTCGGCAGGATTCGAACCTGCGCGTGGAGACCCCAACAGATTTCTAGTCTGTCGCCTTAACCGCTCGGCCACGACTACTGTATGTTGTAATTTATACCTAGTTGATCTACTCCTATAGGACAGTGCAGTATCTGACAACAACATTTCGTAGTCGGCAGGATTCGAACCTGCGCCGGAAGACCACAACAGATTTCTAGTCTGTCGCCCTAACCGCTCTGCCACGACTACTGTATGTTGTAAATTATACCTAGTTGATCTACTCATTTAAGACAGTGCAGTATCTGACAAAAACATTTCGTAGTCGGCAGGATTCGAACCTGCGCGGGAAGACCCCAACAGATTTCAACTCTGTCGCCTTAACCGCTCTGCCACGACTACTGTATGTTGTAAATTATACCTAGTTGATCTACTCATATAAGACAGTGCAGTATTTGAAAAAAACATTTCGTAGTCGGCAGGATTCGAACCTGCGCGGGGAGACCCCAACAGATTTCTAGTCTGTCGCCTTAACCGCTCGGCCACTACTACTGTATTTTGTAATTTGTACCTAGTTGATCTACTCATATAAGACAGTGCAGTATCTGACAACAACATTTCGTAGTCGGAAGGATTCGAACCTGCGCGGGGAGACCCAAACATATTTCTAGTCTGTCGCCTTAACCGCTCGGCCACGACTACTGCATGTTGTAATTTATACCTAGTTGATCTACTTCTATAGGACAGAGCAGTATTTGACAAAAAACGTTTCGTAGTCGGCAGGATTCGAACCTGCACGGGGAGACCCCAACAGATTTCTAGTCTGTCGCCTTAACCGTTCGGCCACGACTACTGTATGTTGTAATTTGTACCTTGTTGATCTACTCATATAAGACAGTGCAGTATCTGACAAAAACATTTCGTAGTCGGCAGGATTCGAACCTGCGCGGGAAGACCCCAACAGATTTCAACTCTGTCGCCTTAACCGCTCTGCCACGACTACTGTATGTTGTAAATTATACCTAGTTGATCTACTCATATAAGACAGTGCAGTATTTGAAAAAAACGTTTCGTAGTCGGCAGGATTCGAACCTGCGCGGGGAGACCCCAACAGATTTCTAGTCTGTCGCCTTAACCGCTCGGCCACGACTACTGCATGTTGTAATTTATACCTAGTTGATCTATTCCTATAAGACAGTGCAGTATTTGACAAAAAATATTCGTAGTCGGCAGGATTCGAACGTGCGCGGGGAGACCCTAACAGATTTATAGTCTGTCGCCTTAACCGCTCGGCCACGAATACTGTATGTTTTAATTTATACCTAGTTGATCTTCTCCTATAGGACAGTGCAGTATTTGACAAAAAAACGTTTCGTAGTCGGCAGGATTCGAACGTGCGCGGGGAGACCCTAACAGATTTATAGTCTGTCGCCTTAACCACTCGGCCACGAATACTGTATGTTTTAATTTATACCTAGTTGATCTACTCCTATAGGACAGTGCAGTATTTGACAAAAAACGTTTCGTAGTCGGCAGGATTCGAACCTGCGCGTGGAGACCCCAACAGATTTCTAGTCTGTCGCCTTAACCGCTCGGCCACGACTACCGTATGTTGTAATTTGTACCTTGTTGATCTACTCATATAAGACATTGCAGTGTCTGGCAAAAACATTTCGTAGTCGGCAGGATTCGAACCTGCGCGGGGAGACCCCAACAGATTTCTAGTCTGTCGACTTAACCGCTCGGCCACGACTACTGTATGTTGTAATTTTTTACCTAGTTGATCTACTCCTATAGGACAGTGCAGTATTTGACAAAAAACGTTTCGTAGTCGGCAGGATT
The DNA here is from genome assembly GCA_037893245.1 of Crossaster papposus. Lineage (NCBI taxonomy): Eukaryota > Metazoa > Echinodermata > Asteroidea > Velatida > Solasteridae > Crossaster > Crossaster papposus. The sequence goes on along the minus strand of JBAIAA010000387.1, from coordinate 2,760,876 downwards.
CGAACCTGCGCGTGGAGACCCCAACAGATTTCTAGTCTGTCGCCTTAACCGCTCGGCCACGACTACTGTATGTTGTAATTTATACCTAGTTGATCTACTCCTATAGGACAGTGCAGTATTTGACAAACAAAGTTTCGTAGTCGGCAGGATTCGAACCTGCGCGGGGAGACCCCAACAGATTTCTAGTCTGTCGCCTTAACCGCTCGGCCACGACTACTGTATTTTGTAATTTGTACCTAGTTGATCTACTCATATAAGACAGTGCAGTATCTGACAACAACATTTCGTAGTCGGCAGGATTAGAACCTGCGCCGGAAGACCACAACAGATTTCTAGTCTGTCGCCCTAACCGCTCTGCCACGACTACTGTATGTTGTAAATTATACCTAGTTGATCTACTCATTTAAGACAGTGCAGTATCTGACAAAAACATTTCGTAGTCGGCAGGATTCGAACCTGCGCGGGAAGACCCCAACAGATTTCAACTCTGTCGCCTTAACCGCTCTGCCACGACTACTGTATGTTGTAAATTATACCTAGTTGATCTACTCATATAAGACAGTGCAGTATTTGAAAAAAACATTTCGTAGTCGGCAGGATTCGAACCTGCGCGGGGAGACCCCAACAGATTTCTAGTCTGTCGCCTTAACCGCTCGGCCACGACTACTGCATGTTGTAATTTATACCTAGTTGATCTACTCCTATAAGACAGTGCAGTATTTGACAAAAACAATTCGTAGTCGGCAGGATTCGAACCTGCGCGGGGAGACCCCAACAGATTTCTAGTCTGTCGCCTTAACCGCTCGGCCACGACTACTGTATGTTGTAATTTATACCTAGTTGATCTACTCCTATAGGACAGTGCAGTATTTGACAAAAAACGTTTCGTAGTCGACAGGATTCGAACCTGCGCGGGGAGACCCCAACAGATTTCTAGTCTGTCGCCTTAACCGCTCGGCCACGAGTACTGTATGTTGTAATTTATACCTAGTTGATCTACTCCTATAGGACAGTGCAGTATTTGACAAAAAACGTTTCGTAGTCGGCAGGATTCGAACCTGCGCTGGGAGACCCCAACAGATTTCTAGTCTGTCGCCTTAACCGCTCGGCCACGAGTACTGTATTTTGTAATTTGTACCTAGTTGATCTACTCATATAAGACAGTGCAGTATCTGACAACAACATTTCGTAGTCGGAAGGATTCGAACCTGCGCGGGGAGACCCCAACAGATTTCTAGTCTGTCGCCTTAACCGCTCGGCCACGACTACTGTATGTTGTAATTTATACCTAGTTGATCTACTCCTATAGGACAGTGCAGTATTTGACAAAAAACGTTTCGTAGTCGACAGGATTCGAACCTGCGCGGGGAGACCCCAACAGATTTCTAGTCTGTCGCCTTAACCGCTCGGCCACGAGTACTGTATGTTGTAATTTATACCTAGTTGATCTACTCCTATAGGACAGTGCAGTATTTGACAAAAAACGTTTCGTAGTCGGCAGGATTCGAACCTGCGCTGGGAGACCCCAACAGATTTCTAGTCTGTCGCCTTAACCGCTCGGCCACGAGTACTGTATTTTGTAATTTGTACCTAGTTGATCTACTCATATAAGACAGTGCAGTATCTGACAACAACATTTCGTAGTCGGAAGGATTCGAACCTGCGCGGGGAGACCCCAACATATTTCTAGTCTGTCGCCTTAACCGCTCGGCCACGACTACTGCATGTTGTAATTTATACCTAGTTGATCTACTCCTATAGGACAGTGCAGTATTTGACAAAAAACGTTTCGTAGTCGGCAGGATTCGAACCTGCGCGGGGAGACCCCAACAGATTTCTAGTCTGTCGCCTTAACCGTTCGGCCACGACTACTGTATGTTGTAATTTGTACCTTGTTGATCTACTCATATAAGACAGTGCAGTATTTGAAAAAAACATTTCGTAGTCGGCAGGATTCGAACGTGCGCGGGGAGACCCTAACAGATTTCTAGTCTGTCGCCTTAACCGCTCGGCCACGACTACTGTATGTTTTAATTTATACCTAGTTGATCTACTCCTATAGGACAGTGCAATATTTGACAAAAAACGTTTCGTAGTCGGCAGGATTCGAACCTGCGCGTGGAGACCCCAACAGATTTCTAGTCTGTCGCCTTAACCGCTCGGCCACGACTACTGTATGTTGTAATTTGTACCTTGTTGATCTACTCATATAAGACATTGCAGTGTCTGGCAAAAACATTTCGTAGTCGGCAGGATTCGAACCTGCGCGGGGAGACCCCAACAGATTTCTAGTCTGTCGACTTAACCGCTCGGCCACGACTACTGTATGTTGTAATTTTTTTACCTATTGATCTACTCCTATAGGACAGTGCAGTATTTGACAAAAAACGTTTCGTAGTCGGCAGGATTCGAACCTGCGCGTGGAGACCCCAACAGATTTCTAGTCTGTCGCCTTAACCGCTCGGCCACGACTACTGTATGTTGTAATTTATACCTAGTTGATCTACTCCTATAGGACAGTGCAGTATTTGACAAAAAACGTTTCGTAGTCAGCAGGATTCGAACCTGCGCGGGGAGACCCCAACAGATTTCTAGTCTGTCGCATTAACCGCTCGGCCACGACTACTGTATTTTGTAATTTGTACCTAGTTGATCTACTCATATAAGACAGTGCAGTATCTGACAACAACATTTCGTAGTCGGCAGGATTCGAACCTGCGCCGGAAGACCACAACAGATTTCTAGTCTGTCGCCCTAACCGCTCTGCCACGACTACTGTATGTTGTAAATTATACCTAGTTGATCTACTCATTTAAGACAGTGCAGTATCTGACAAAAACATTTCGTAGTCGGAAGGATTCGAACCTGCGCGGGGAGACCCCAACATATTTCTAGTCTGTCGCCTTAACCGCTCGGCCACGACTACTGCATGTTGTAATTTATACCTAGTTGATCTACTCCTATAGGACAGTGCAGTATTTGACAAAAAACGTTTCGTAGTCGGCAGGATTCGAACCTGCGCGGGGAGACCCCAACAGATTTCTAGTCTGTCGCCTTAACCGTTCGGCCACGACTACTGTATGTTGTAATTTGTACCTTGTTGATCTACTCATATAAGACAGTGCAGTATTTGAAAAAAACATTTCGTAGTCGGCAGGATTCGAACGTGCGCGGGGAGACCCTAACAGATTTCTAGTCTGTCGCCTTAACCGCTCGGCCACGACTACTGTATGTTTTAATTTATACCTAGTTGATCTACTCCTATAGGACAGTGCAATATTTGACAAAAAACGTTTCGTAGTCGGCAGGATTCGAACCTGCGCGTGGAGACCCCAACAGATTTCTAGTCTGTCGCCTTAACCGCTCGGCCACGACTACTGTATGTTGTAATTTGTACCTTGTTGATCTACTCATATAAGACATTGCAGTGTCTGGCAAAAACATTTCGTAGTCGGCAGGATTCGAACCTGCGCGGGGAGACCCCAACAGATTTCTAGTCTGTCGACTTAACCGCTCGGCCACGACTACTGTATGTTGTAATTTTTTACCTATTGATCTACTCCTATAGGACAGTGCAGTATTTGACAAAAAACGTTTCGTAGTCGGCAGGATTCGAACCTGCGCGTGGAGACCCCCAACAGATTTCTAGTCTGTCGCCTTAACCGCTCGGCCACGACTACTGTATGTTGTAATTTATACCTAGTTGATCTACTCCTATAGGACAGTGCAGTATTTGACAAAAAACGTTTCGTAGTCAGCAGGATTCGAACCTGCGCGGGGAGACCCCAACAGATTTCTAGTCTGTCGCATTAACCGCTCGGCCACGACTACTGTATTTTGTAATTTGTACCTAGTTGATCTACTCATATAAGACAGTGCAGTATCTGACAACAACATTTCGTAGTCGGCAGGATTCGAACCTGCGCCGGAAGACCACAACAGATTTCTAGTCTGTCGCCCTAACCGCTCTGCCACGACTACTGTATGTTGTAAATTATACCTAGTTGATCTACTCATTTAAGACAGTGCAGTATCTGACAAAAACATTTCGTAGTCGGAAGGATTCGAACCTGCGCGGGGAGACCCCAACAGATTTCTAGTCTGTCGCCTTAACCGCTCGGCCACGACTACTGTATGTTGTAATTTATACCTAGTTGATCTACTCCTATAGGACAGTGCAGTATTTGACAAAAAACGTTTCGTAGTCGGCAGGATTCGAACCTGCGCGGGGAGACCCCAACAGATTTCTAGTCTGTCGCCTTAACCTTTCGGCCACGACTACTGTATGTTGTAATTTGTACCTTGTTGATCTACTCATATAAGACAGTGCAGTATCTGACAAAAAAATTTCGTAGTCGGCAGGATTCGAACCTGCGCGGGAAGACCCCAACAGATTTCAACTCTGTCGCCTTAACCGCTCTGCCACGACTACTGTATGTTGTAAATTATACCTAGTTGATCTACTCATATAAGACAGTGCAGTATTTGAAAAAAACATTTCGTAGTCGGCAGGATTCGAACCTGCGGGGGGAGACCCCAACAGATTTCTAGTCTGTCGCCTTAACCGCTCGGCCACGACTACTGCATGTTGTAATTTATACCTAGTTGATCTATTCCTATAAGACAGTGCAGTATTTGACAAAAAATATTTGTAGTCGGCAGGATTCGAACGTGCGCGGGGAGACCCTAACAGATTTCTAGTCTGTCGCCTTAACCGCTCGGCCACGACTACTGTATGTTTTAATTTATACCTAGTTGATCTACTCCTATAGGACAGTGCAGTATTTGACAAAAAACGTTTCGTAGTCGGCAGGATTCGAACCTGCGCGTGGAGACCCGAACAGATTTCTAGTCTGTCGCCTTAACCGCTCGGCCACGACTACTGTATGTTGTAATTTGTACCTTGTTGATCTACTCATATAAGACATTGCAGTGTCTGGCAAAAACATTTCGTAGTCGGCAGGATTCGAACCTGCGCGGGGAGACCCCAACAGATTTCTAGTCTGTCGACTTAACCGCTCGGCCACGACTACTGTATGTTGTAATTTTTTACCTAGTTGATCTACTCCTATAGGACAGTGCAGTATTTGACAAAAAACGTTTCGTAGTCGGCAGGATTCGAACCTGCGCGTGGAGACCCCAACAGATTTCTAGTCTGTCGCCTTAACCGCTCGGCCACGACTACTGTATGTTGTAATTTATACCTAGTTGATCTACTCCTATAGGACAGTGCAGTATTTGACAAAAAACGTTTCGTAGTCGGCAGGATTCGAACCTGCGCGGGGAGACCCCAACATATTTCTAGTCTGTCGCCTTAACCGCTCGGCCACGACTACTGTATTTTGTAATTTGTACCTAGTTGATCTACTCATATAAGACAGTGCAGTATCTGACAAAAACATTTCGTAGTCGGCAGGATTCGAACCTGCGCCGGAAGACCACAACAGATTTCTAGTCTGTCGCCTTAACCGCTCTGCCACGACTACTGTATGTTGTAAATTATACCTAGTTGATCTACTCATTTAAGACAGTGCAGTATCTGACAAAAACATTACGTAGTCGGCAGGATTCGAACCTGCGCGGGAAGACCCCAACAGATTTCAACTCTGTCGCCTTAACCGCTCTGCCACGACTACTGTATGTTGTAAATTATACCTAGTTGATCTACTCCTATAAGACAGTGCAGTATTTGACAACAAATCTTCGTAGTCGGCAGGATTCGAACGTGCGCGGGGAGACCCCAACAGATTTCTAGTCTGTCGCCTTAACCGCTCGGCCACGACTACGGTATGTTTTAATTTATACCTAGTTGATCTACTCCTATAGGACAGTGCAGTATTTGACAAAAAGCGTTTCGTAGTCGGCAGGATTCGAACCTGCGCGTGGAGACCCCAACAGATTTCTAGTCTGTCGCCTTAACCGCTCGGCCACGACTACTGTATGTTGTAATTTGTACCTTGTTGATCTACTCATATAAGACATTGCAGTGTCTGGCAAAAACATTTCGTAGTCGGCAGGATTCGAACCTGCGCGGGGAGACCCCAACAGGTTTCTAGTCTGTCGACTTAACCGCTCGGCCACGACTACTGTATGTTGTAATTTTTTACCTAGTTGATCTACTCCTATAGGGCAGTGCAGTATTTGACAAAAAACGTTTCGTAGTCGGCAGGATTCGAACCTGCGCGTGGAGACCCCAACAGATTTCTAGTCTGTCGCCTTAACCGCTCGGCCACGACTACTGTATGTTGTAATTTGTACCTAGTTGATCTACTCATATAAGACAGTGCAGTATTTGACAAAAACAATTCGTAGTCGGCAGGATTCGAACCTGCGCGGGGAGACCCCAACAGATTTCTAGTCTGTCGCCTCAACCGCTCGGCCACGACTACTGTATGTTGTAATTTATACCTAGTTGATCTACTCCTATAGGACGGTGCAGTATTTGACAAAAAACGTTTCGTAGTCGGCAGGATTCGAACCTGCGCGGGGAGACCCCAACAGATTTCTAGTCTGTCACCTTTACCGCTCGGCCACGACTACTGTATGTTGTAATTTGTACCTAGTTGATCTACTCATATAAGACAGTGCAGTATCTGACAACAACATTTCGTAGTCGGCAGGATTCGAACCTGCGCCGGAAGACCCCAACATATTTCTAGTCTGTCGCCTTAACCGCTCTGCCACGACTACTGTATGTTGTAAATTATACCTAGTTGATCTACTCATTTAAGACAGTGCAGTATCTGACACAAACATTTCGTAGTCGGAAGGATTCGAACCTGCGCGGGGAGACCCCAACAGATTTCTAGTCTGTCGCCTTAACCGCTCGGCCACGACTACTGCATGTTGTAATTTATACCTAGTTGATCTACTCCTATAGGACAGTGCAGTATTTGACAAAAATTGTTTCGTAGTCGGCAGGATTCGAACCTGCGCGGGGAGACCCCAACAGATTTCTAGTCTGTCGCATTAACCGTTCGGCCACGACTACTGTATGTTGTAATTTGTACCTTGTTGATCTACTCATATAAGACAGTGCAGTATCTGACAAAAACATTTCGTAGTCGGCAGGATTCGAACCTGCGCGGGAAGACCCCAACAGATTTCAACTCTGTCGCCTTAACCGCTCTGCCACGACTACTGTATGTTGTAAATTATACCTAGTTGATCTACTCATATAAGACAGTGGAGTATTTGAAAAAACATTTCGTAGTCGGCAGGATTCGAACCTGCGCGGGGAGACCCCAACAGATTTCTAGTCTGTCGCCTTAACCGCTCGGCCACGACTACTGCATGTTGTAATTTATACCTAGTTGATCTACTCCTATAAGACAGTGCAGTATTTGACAAAAAATATTCGTAGTCGGCAGGATTCGAACGTGCGCGGGGAGACACCAACAGATTTGTAGTCTGTCGCCTTAACCGCTCGGCCACGACTACTGTATGTTTTAATTTATACCTAGTTGATCTACTCCTATAGGACAGTGCAGTATTTGACAAAAACAATTCGTAGTCGGCAGGATTCGAGCCTGCGCGGGGAGACCCCAACAGATTTCTAGTCTGTCGCCTTAACCGCTCGGCCACGACTACAGCATTTTTCAATATAAACTTAGTTGATCTACTCCTTCCAGACAGTGGTGTATTTGACAAAAACGTTTCGTAGTCGGCAGGATTCGAACCTGCGCGGGGAGACCCCAACAGATTTCTAGTATGTCGCCTTAACCGCTCGGCCACGACTACTGTATGTTGTAATTTATACCTAGTTGATCTACTCCTATAGGACAGTGCAGTATTTGACAAAAAACGTGTCGTAGTCGGCAGGATTCGAACCTGCGCGGGGAGACCCCAACAGATTTCTAGTCTGTCGCCTTAACCGCTCGGCCACGACTACTGTATGTTGTAATTTGTACCTAGTTGATCTACTCATATAATCTACTCATATAAGACAGTGCAGTATCTGACAACAACATTTCGTAGTCGGTAGGATTCGAACCTGCGCGGGAAGACCCCAACAGATTTCAACTCTGTCGCCTTAACCGCTCTGCCACGACTATTTGCATCGCGGCGACGTTGCGGGCGGAGGATCCACACTCACTTGGTAAATCTTTGCACTACGAGCATGACGTATTATTGCTTGCGCTGGAGTTTTGGGTGCCCACCCATAAATCGGCTGGTTGACCAGTCAATTATTAAGTCGGATTGCCATAACGGGTGCCGGAAAGGAAGAGCTCGATTCTAAATGGTTGGAAATTGGGCCAGGTTTGCGATTCTGATGGAGGTATAGAGCCTGGATTGGTGTTCGTTTTAGGAAACGAGGTAGGAGATATCTAAATTCTTGCCGGTGGTCCAATATGGCACTGGTAAGGAGGTACAATTTTATAGGGCAGCCAGGTCATTTTGTCAATGTGAAATTTTATAATGGTTATTAGGCTGCGAAAGTGTCGTAATAAGAATTTTAGCAAGTTCGAAATTCGTTCTTTTAATACCATTTTGTGTGTTTTCACATATACCATGTTATGTAGGAATTCCTCTATGCGTGTACGTACGTTGGTGCAGTGACAGGGTCATCAGTGCAACGGGCGTGGCACATTGAGTAGGGTACGCAGTCTTTGTATTGTACAAAGCTATTGTACAAAGCTATTGTGCTTTAGCACGCGCTCAAGCATGCACGGCGCGGCACGAAGGTGGCATCGCATTCCTGCGGGATTTTCATGAAGGCGTGGGTATTGTCAAAAGGTATGTGGATATGGATAATTTATTTATTTATTATCAGTAGGCCTGTATCGGACCGGGTTTTATCATGGTTCATAATAGTAGCACTCATTAGTAATGCAAAATACCGGTCCAGTTATCAGAGTATGATAATATGCCTAATGTAAGGATGGTCTAAAACGAAGAGGATGTAAGGTGGCTTTCAAAATGCAAAGCACATGTACATTTTATTTGTATTCCCTTAGCGTCGCCGTGATTGAATTTGTTGTAGCTTTCGCGCAGTATGGTACGGCTAGGCTGCGCATGTTCGGCGTTCCTAAAAAATCTGAGATTTAAGGAAGTAAGGCCTATGGCAGTTTAAGCCAGCAGTCTCAGTAAACCCTTCCGGGTTATGAGTATAGGGTCAAATGGTTGTTATCCTTAGTTTGTTTCACAGTTATTAATTTGTTCTTTACAAAATATGATTTACGTTCATCTTCGTGACAATTGTGCATAAACAAAAAGAAAATTTAATCCCCAATCGGGCTGATCGAAATAATTAATTTGGTAAACTTTTAGGTAGATTTTCAGAGAATAGCTGTGGAAAGGCCTATATCAAATAAATTGTATAGCTCTTAGACCACTGTAGCGCCAGCTTATGCAATTAGGTTAGTGAATCACCATGGGCACTAGGGGATGTTTCATATCAGATGCGACAGGTGAGTCTGTAGGTATAGCCAAGTGAGTACCAGATGTGGGGTTGTTTTTCCAGACTTTGTCTAAATTCAGATCGAGTTGTGAGAGAAACTTGTAGTCCTATAAAAGGACATGTCAGACCTTTTCGGAGTTAAAATATTATCACTGGTGACTGCAGTGGCAATACGCCATAAACATACGTGTAACTGTAAGTGCTGGTAGTAAGCGGTAGGCCTAACAAGGTTATATAGATGGATTTATCCCTCTGTGATTTGACGGATGCAGCACCGTTTATGTATCTCACGTTTCCTTTTGATTTAATCCCATATGCACAGGACATGTGACGGCTATGGTGTGGCAGGGGTCATAGTGAAACAGAAGCTTCATCGTCAGAGGCACTAACAAGATGGAGGAGGTCCTTGGAGCGATAGAGGGGTCAAGCTTTGCCCTGGGTCCCCCAAGGTTTCAGAGTGAATATAGGCCTAAAAAGGAGCATTTATAGTTAGCCCCTGAAATTGTTTTATGTTTGGCACAGCCCAGGCGATCAGACCTTGATTGGTATGGGAAAGTGTATTTGGAACATTTGGACGGTGGTCTGTGCGTTGGGTTTGGCCAAGAGGTGGATGTTGGTCGGGGATTGGACGCAAGGGTGGAGTGTCCTAGGTAGTGTTGGTGGAAAGGGCAGTGGGCATGTACATTTATACGATGGGAAAATGTACAGTAAACGCAACTGTATAGGCCTAAACAGATTATATCAATTTATTTTCAGTTGTGGTTCCACTTGCAGGATTTGGTTGCTCTAGATGACTATAGTCTTGGCAGAGTGTAACAATGAGCAACAGAAGGTACAGGTCAGGCTCAAGCATAGTTTCTTGGCGGGGTCGGGCCCCGAGGTTTGCAAATACTACCTGTAAAACGGTGTCTGGGAAAGGCCTATAGTTGGCAAATGCCTTAAAATTATAATAAGGAATGTAACGCTTGGTTCACAAATAAATCTGTAAACGTGATGCCTGTGAAAATTATGCTCGGCTGGGAGAATGTCTGATCGGCAAAATGTTTAACCAAGTATCCGCGAAATCTATGGGGGTGTAGCCCGGCGGGTGAACCTATGTTGTGGGAACGATTTCCTATTCACAAATTGTATGTGCATGTCAGCCAATTTTCGGTGTCGGGCGATTTATATCACATTGTGGTAAAATCCTTAGAAGAGTATGACTGAAAGTAGACAATTTATGCTGTCTAATAAACGCGAGCATCGCAGCAATTGACAACTGAGCGTCACAATCGAAAAGGATTTTAGATCATTCGTTCGAGTACGTGCTGCGCCTATGGAAAATAGTTTTGTAATGCTTGGAGAAAACAAAGGCAGGCCCCGCATACAGATGTTTTTTGCTAAAAGGAAGTCTTCGGGAAAACTATTCATCTTCTATAACAAATATTTATTTCGATTACCTATTTTCTGGCTGTTGAACCTTTGCTAGGCAAAATGTAGCGTGAGTTACCTTTACGAAAGTTGCCACCGCGGTATGTTTGGGTCCAAAACAGAAAATGGATTTTCAAATCATCTTAATAAAAGGATTATATTGCGGCATAACACTTTTATAAATTAAATTTTGTAAAGTACTAAATTGAGTTGGTTTTAGCTAAACAAAATTGAAAACGAAGGTTACCGGTGATAAGCATTTACATAAATAATGGGGTCCAGTGTGAACGAAGTAGTTCATTTTTTATTATTAAAGGTTTAAGGTCAAGTGTTGATCATAAAACCACTTTACATCAGGAACCCACGAGTGCCAAGAATATAATGTATACATGTAAACTGTCGATAGAAAGCGCTCAGAATGTAACATGTGCGCGCGATGGCGCAGGGCCGTTGCAGAGGGGCGCGCCCTCTGAATTTGATCTATTCTCTCTATAACCCAGGATTTATGTACTTTCAGTCGATCTGGTCAGCTGGAATGTCAATTGGTGGGCTAGGTTTAGACTAAGCTCTAACTTTACTATGAAGGCGGCAATATAAGGTACTTTATAGTGACGAGTCTGAGCCGCTATGGAGTGGTAGGGAAATCCCTGGCTACAGGGCGCTACATGTGCTAGGGGAAAACCCCGTTTACACGGCGGGAGGCGTTTATGCATTATGGGGTGTGTAGTCATGCGTGAGTTCGTTTTTGATTGAAATAGGGGACGTATAACATTAGAGGGCTATAGGGTCCCCTATTTCGAAAAGGGGCCTTCCGAATCATTTAAAGCACGAACAAAAGAGGGATAATAGGAGGTCCATCAATTTGTTTCGTATATTACGTTATGAAGACACTCCATGGGAGGTTCGTGGGCTGAGGAAAATCTCTCTGAACTAAAACTTAGAAAGGTCTGTCGACCTAAATGGTCCATGTATACACGCGTTTGTTTAGGGTGTAAGTGGACGACACGAAGGTGATTTGGGGTTATGGTTAGAATCGAGGACGTCCTCGATTGAGTTTCGTGTACAAAACCAACGAGAGCCGTTCGAAAAAGTTATAGTGCAAACAAAGGAAATCATCGAGAGGAACAAACTAAACTCCTCGACGGATTTAATAGACAGACGTGTTGGTATGTGTACATGTATAGTGTATGTATATATTTGCATATGTGTGTGTATATGTATGGGTATGGGTATGGATATGGATATGGATATATAGATGCATAGAAATATGGATAGATGTATATGGATGTGTATGGATATATTATATGGATATAGGGATATATAGGAATATGTATGGGTATAGATGGATGGAAAGGCAAGGAAAAAGGCAAGGAAAAAGGCAAGGAAAAAGGCCAAGGAAAAAGGCCAAGGAAAAAGGCCAAGGAAAAAGGCCAAGGAAAAAGCCAAGGAAAAAGCCAAGGAAAAAGGCAAGGAAAAAGGCAAGGAAAAAGGCAAGGAAAAAGGCAAGGAAAAAGGCAAGGAAAAAGGCAAGGAAAAAGGCAAGGAAAAAGGCAAGGAAAAAGGCAAGGAAAAAGGCAAGGAAAAAGGCAAGGAAAAAGGCAAGGAAAAAGGCAAGGAAAAAGGCAAGGAAAAAGGCAAGGAAAAAGGCAAGGAAGGGAAAAGTGGAAAGGAAGGGGAAAAGGCAAAAGGAAAAGGGGAAAGGAAAGGAAACTGAGAAAGGAAACTGAGAAAGGAAACTGAGAAAGGAAACTGAGAAAGGAAACTGAGAAAGGAAACTGAGAAAGGAAACTGAGAAAGGAAACGGGAAAAGGAAAAGGAAAAGGAAGGTGGAAAACCCGATTGGTAGACATAATGGGGGAAAACCCCCGAGATGATGTGGGGAGAGCCCCAGGTATTGATGTGGGGAAAGGCCCAGATTGGGATATGCATTTGTAAAGAGGAAAATAGCCCCAGTGAATTAAGGAGGGAGGTAAAGGGATATATTTTTGTCTTTATATTTGTATTAGTTATTCGGCCACGAATGGCAACATTCGAATGAATATGCCGGTACAGAGAGTAGGATAATGTAATAAAGTGATGTAGCAGCACAAACAGGGGCAAAGCAAAGGGTTATGAATATTAGACGGCAATGGGAAGTCAAGGTGTTGCAATAGAAGACAAAACGGAAACGAGACAATACCGACATAATAGTCAGGAAAGGTGAAAGGAATAATGAAACGGGGATTTACGGTATTTATGGTAAATTGAATCTAAAACTTTTAAGATTTGATGCTTGTAGAGATTGCTCAATAAAACAGATGCATGACAATGGGGGGAAACAGCCCCAGTTATAATGGCACGGGATTTGTTTGTGTGTTCTATATTCCCCTTAAATTTGAGCTAAATAGGCCGATTCTGTAGACCACGCTCCCCGGAAGGTCGACAACTCGCAGGGTATTATTTTGACGTCTGGTCAATTGGTTGCTATGCTGTCCGGTTAGATTTTCGCCTTCCGCTTGTGGGGAAAATACGATATGCCCATTTGGTTTTAGTAATGGTCGAGTGTTAAATGAAACATTTGAGCACTTTAAGGTTTTAGTTACCTGCTTCTATACAATCACGCTAAGGTTAAATTGCACTGTGCTAGTAATTGAACATGTACATGTACACGTCACGCTACAAGTACTTGACGGGCGCGGTCCACTCTATACATTTTGATGTCCACGGTGTTTTGTACATTTTGAGAAATAAAACAAACAAATGGGGAGATGAACCCCGGTTATAAGAATGAGATAATAAAACATCTCGGGAAAATGAGACAAATAATAATAATCTGGAATGAGTACCGTAAATAAAGGGAGCAAGCCGCAAAATTAGGCAGAGCGGATTATCAGGAGATAAATATCTCTATACAAATATGGCAGCAAATAGCATCGGGAAGAAACGCATGCGTGAAAATGTATTTATACAAAATTAGAGAATGGAGTCCCTATGTATCGACAATTTTGTTTTCTCCGTTGTTTTTACGATTTGACCATGATGTTGTGTCCAGTTTTGCCCTGCTTTTGTAGAAAAGGGCCACTGTCGGCCAATCATCAAGAATGATTTAAATCGTGAATTACATACTTTGGTGCCGATATGCATTAGTAGATAAAATATTTTCAATTGTTAGCCGAGCTGACCGTTTCGCATAAGAATGTTTTGCAGGAAGGACTCTGGTACATCGAAGTGAGGGAATGCAGTAGCAAGCACTGACCTTGTTCGGCACGCAAGACGACGGGCGTGTAGTTTGATGATAACGCGCTTACGGAGGGACGAGGGAAGGATGCAAGTCAGGATTAGAACTTCGGCAGCTCAATTGGGTATTCTTCAAGACAATGGCCTCGTCTGGCGCACTAATTGAAGAGGTAGCGATGGAGAAGGGACATCCAGAAAGATACTGGAGATTGTGAGTATTGTTTGAAATGAAGCAACACGGAGATGCTGCCTGTGTCCCGTGAGGGCTGGTAAGTAATAGCTCAGACTCTTTTTCGATTGCTCTTTTTGCCGTCGAGACTTGGTGTTCCCCAAGTTCATGTATGCTGCATTTTATGTTTCTCTTACAGGCTGTGCAACAGGATAGGGAATGCGAAAATAACATACTTTATTCACGATTGAGAACGCGAATAATTGGAGAACTACATTTCGGAGAAGGATGCATACGGGGATCTTCTGGCGTGATTTGGTCGGCGTATGGCACTATTTTTGCCGCTTCTTTCGGACATCCGTATCGGTGAAGAATATAAAGAGGTTTAATCGTCTTAGGGCAGTTCGTCACAAAAAAAAAAAAAAAAAAAATAAGGGAAAAAAAAAAAAAAAAAAAAAAAAAAAAAAAAAAAATAAAAAAAAAAAAAAAAAAATAAAAAAAATAAAAATTAAATACAAATACAAATAAAATATAACGAAATAATTAAATAAATCGCAGGCGGAAATAAAAGGAATACCACGCCACAACTGGGGATTTACAGATTAGTTGAATACAAACAACCGTTTGAGGTCTTGGCAGCGGAGCGTCTACCACAAAATATAGCCAGGAAGGATTGTGATACACGTAGTCCCATGTGGCCGGTGTATTTCGAAGTTTGAGCGACAATGCACATTCTTTTAAGTCATATCTCTTCTGCTGCAGTAAGTTCAATGGAAGCCAGGTGTGGAAGTCCAAGTTTCGTGGAGATCATGTCACGTCAACATCAGGGAAATAAAATGTCTACACGTTTATTCCAGCTCCCTGGCTTGGTCTACACAATGGTTCAACCGCTTCAGACGGAGAGTCCAGGAGTATGAATTTCGAAATGATAAAATATTTATAAAAGATAGCAGAAGAGCCTCGACGGACGACTGGGCAGGAAAGGCAAATGGTTTCCTTAGGTTTATGCGACGGAGAATATACGTTCTCATTTTAGGGGGTTGTGTTGTGTTGTTTGTTTTGTTGTTGTTTGTTTGTTTTTTGACAGGTTCACATACACGAGGCCACGCCAGCATGAGGAGTTATGTTCAGCGGCAGGCAAATAAACGGGGTATACAGTAAGACGTTTCTTGGTTAAACAGACGATCGGAGATAGGGGAGGTAGTCGGCGCAGCCGGAAGTGAAATTGATACACTCGTATTCGGTTGAGGTTGGATTATAGGATGCTTTAGGCAAATCCACACAAGTCCAGTTTATATGTACAAGGTATCATTTCACATTTGAGGGAATTCGGATGGCGCGGGTCGACTCGGATGAGGATGTCCTTTGATTTAAAGCAACCAGGAGGTATAGTGGACAGCTGCCAAATTTCGCCGATGGATGGGCTCGGTGAGAGAACAGTTTTCCTCGAATAAATTGCTGACGGGCAGGGCGAGAGGTCGTTATAGGCAGCTCAGGATTCAGCATGCATTGTAAGAATAGTCAAGATGCTATAATCCATCTAAGCAACTTGTTGGGATAGTGCCTTCACTAACAGGCCAAGTGCAGAAGCGACATCGGGTGGCAAAGCGAAATTAAGAATTGGTTGGCTACAGCAGATATGAGTACAATAGCAAAAGGTACAATGCAAAAAAGGTAAGGCAGCTGGAAACGGCTCTCTGAGGAATAATGTAAGGTGCTGAGCTTCTTGCGGTAGTGTGCAAACAAGGATGGTACCTACAAAGCATGGGCTTGGCCTCATTTGAGGGTCTGCGGCAAGCGGCTAGAGGAGCCTGTCGGCAGGGAACAACACCTCAAGATCCTTAACTGGTAGACAATTAATAGATGCAGAAATTATTGGTGGCATATGCTGTGTATCCCGAGGAGAATCACGGGTAAGATTAGGGGTGAGGCGTGGGATGAGATGTGGGATGAGATGTGGGATGAGATGTGGGAGGAGATGTGGGATGAGCTATGGGATGAGCTATGGGATGAGCTATGGGATGAGATATGGGATGAGATATGGGATGAGATATGGGATGAGATATGGGATGAGATATGGGATGAGATAAGGGTTGGGTGTAGATGAAGAGAGCATAGGGGAATGGATTGGGAGTCTAAGTTCGGAGCGAAGAATCCTTCCCCCCATTTCTAAGATCAAATGTGGACTCTGGAGTCCGAACAAAGCAGCGATGCAAATACTTTACTATTTGCATCGCGGCGACGTTGCGGGCGGAGGATCCACACTCACTTGGTAAATCTGGTCACTACGAGAGAGGACGGTATAAGGCGAAGAAGCCTTTGGTTTGTTTGCTCCAAGGACAGGTAAGGTCTCAAACATCTTTCCCACCCACCCGCCCTATACTGTAGAAGGTACTGCTGTTCGGATTCTAGTCTCTACGCTCGAATCCTTCCCCCCATTTCTAAGATCAAATGTGGACTCTGGAGTCCGAACAAAGCAGCGATGCAAATACTTTACTACTGTATGTTGTAAATTATATCTAGTTGATCTACTCATTTAAGACAATGCATTATCTGACAAAAACATTTCGTAGTCGGCAGGATTCGAACCTGCGCGGGGAGACCCCAACAGATTTCTAGTCTGTCGCCTCAACCGCTCGGCCACGACTACTGCATGTTGTAATTTATACCTAGTTGATCTACTCTTATAGGACAGTGCAGTATTTGACAAAAAACGTTTCGTAGTGGGCAGGATTCGAACCTGCGCGTGGAGACCCCAACAGATTTCTAGTATGTCGCCTTAACCGCTCGGCCACGACTACTGTATGTTGTAATTTGTACCTAGTTGATCTACTCATATAAGACAGTGCAGTATTTGACAAAAACAATTCGTAGTCGGCAGGATTCGAACCTGCGCGGGGAGACCCCAACAGATTTCTAGTCTGTCGCCTTAACCGCTCGGCCACGACTACTGTATGTTGTAATTTATACCTAGTTGATCTACTCCTATAGGACAGTGCAGTATTTGACAAAAAACGTTTCGTAGTCGGCTGGATTCGAACCTGCGCGGGGAGACCCCAACAGATTTCTAGTCTGTCGCCTTAACCGCTCGGCCACGACTACTGTATGTTGTAATTTATACCTAGTTGATCTACTCCTATAGGACAGTGCAGTATTTGACAAAAAACGTTTCGTAGTCGGCAGGATTCGAACCTGCGCAGGAGACCCCAACAGATTTCTAGTCTGTCGCCTTAACCGCTCGGCCACGACTACTGTATGTTGTAATTTATACCTAGTTGATATACTTCTATAGGACAGTGCAGTATTTGACAAAAAACGTTTCGTAGTTGGCAGGATTCGAACCTGCGCGGGGAGACCCCAACAGATTTCTAGTCTGTCGCCTTAACCGCTCGGCCACGACTACTGTATGTTGTAATTTGTACCTAGTTGATCTACTCATATAAGACAGTGCAGTATCTGACAACAACATTTCGTAGTCGGCAGGATTCGAACCTGCGCGGGAAGACCCCAACAGATTTCAACTCTGTCGCCTTAACCGCTCTGCCACTACTACTGTATGTTGTAAATTATACCTAGTTGATCTACTCATTTAAGACAGTGCAGTATTTGACAAAAAACGTTTCGTAGTCGGCAGGATTCGAACCTGCGCGGGGAGACCCCAACAGATTTCTAGTCTGTCGCCTTAACCGCTCGGCCACGACTACTGTATGTTGTAATTTATACCTAGTTGATCTACTCCTATAGGACAGTGCAGTATTTGACAAAAAACGTTTCGTAGTCGGCTGGATTCGAACCTGCGCGGGGAGACCCCAACAGATTTCTAGTCTGTCGCCTTAACCGCTCGGCCACGACTACTGTATGTTGTAATTTATACCTAGTTGATCTACTCCTATAGGACAGTGCAGTATTTGACAAAAAACGTTTCGTAGTCGGCAGGATTCGAACCTGCGCAGGAGACCCCAACAGATTTCTAGTCTGTCGCCTTAACCGCTCGGCCACGACTACTGTATGTTGTAATTTATACCTAGTTGATATACTTCTATAGGACAGTGCAGTATTTGACAAAAAACGTTTCGTAGTTGGCAGGATTCGAACCTGCGCGGGGAGACCCCAACAGATTTCTAGTCTGTCGCCTTAACCGCTCGGCCACGACTACTGTATGTTGTAATTTGTACCTAGTTGATCTACTCATATAAGACAGTGCAGTATCTGACAACAACATTTCGTAGTCGGCAGGATTCGAACCTGCGCGGGAAGACCCCAACAGATTTCAACTCTGTCGCCTTAACCGCTCTGCCACTACTACTGTATGTTGTAAATTATACCTAGTTGATCTACTCATTTAAGACAGTGCAGTATCTGACAAAAACATTTCGTAGTAGGCAGGATTCGAACCTGCGCGGGGAGACCCCAACAGATTTCTAGTCTGTCGCCTTAACCGCTCGGCCACGACTACTGTATGTTGTAATTTGTACCTAGTTGATCTACTCATATAAGACAGTGCAGTATCTGACAACAACATTTCGTAGTCGGCAGGATTCGAACCTGCGCGGGAAGACCCCAACAGATTTCAACTCTGTCGCCTTAACCGCTCTGCCACTACTACTGTATGTTGTAAATTATACCTAGTTGATCTACTCATTTAAGACAGTGCAGTATTTGACAAAAACAATTCGTAGTCGGCAGGATTCGAACCTGCGCGGGGAGACCCCAACAGATTTCTAGTCTGTCGCCTTAACCGCTCGGCCACGACTACTGTATGTTGTAATTTATACCTAGTTGATCTACTCCTCTAGGACAGTGCAGTATTTGACAAAAAACGTTTCGTAGTCGGCAGGATTCGAACCTGCGCGAGGAGACCCCAACAGATTTCTAGTCTGTCGCCTTTACCGCTCGGCCACGACTACTGTATGTTGTAATTTATACCTAGTTGATCTACTCCTATAGGACAGTGCAGTATTTGACAAAAAACGTTTCGTAGTCGGCAGGATTCGAACGTGCGCGGGGAGACCCCAACAGATTTCTAGTCTGTCGCCTTAACCGCTCGGCCACGACTACTGTATGTTTTAATTTATACCTAGTTGATCTACTCCTATAGGACAGTGCAGTATTTGACAAAAAACGTTTCGTAGTGGGCAGGATTCGAACCTGCGCGTGGAGACCCCAACAGTTTTCTAGTATGTCGCCTTAACCGCTCGGCCACGACTACTGTATGTTGTAATTTGTACCTAGTTGATCTACTCATATAAGACAGTGCAGTATTTGACAAAAACAATTCGTAGTCGGCAGGATTCGAACCTGCGCGGGGAGACCCCCACAGATTTCTAGTCTGTCGCCTTAACCGCTCGGCCACGACTACTGTATGTTGTAATTTATACCTAGTTGATCTACTTCTATAGGACAGTGCAGTATTTGACAAAAAACGTTTCGTAGTTGGCAGGATTCGAACCTGCGCGGGGAGACCCCAACAGATTTCTAGTCTGTCGCCTTAACCGCTCGGCCACGACTACTGTATGTTGTAATTTGTACCTAGTTGATCTACTCATATAAGACAGTGCAGTATCTGACAACAACATTTCGTAGTCGGTAGGATTCGAACCTGCGCGGGAAGACACCAACAGATTTCAACTCTGTCGCCTTAACCGCTCTGCCACGACTACTGTATGTTGTAAATTATATCTAGTTGATCTACTCATTTAAGACAGTGCAGTATCTGACAAAAACATTTCGTAGTCGGCAGGATTCTAACCTGCGCGGGGAGACCCCAACAGATTTCTAGTCTGTCGCCTTAACCGTTCGGCCACGACTACAGTATGTTGTAATTTGTACCTTGTTGATCTACTCATATAAGACAGTGCAGTATTTGAAAAAAAATATTCGTAGTCGGCAGGATTCGAACGTGCGCGGGGAGACCCCAACAGATTTCTAGTCTGTCGCCTTAACCGCTCGGCCACGACTACTGTATGTATTAATTTATACCTAGTTGATCTACTTCTATAGGACAGTGCAGTATTTGACAAAAAAACGTTTCGTAGTGGGCAGGATTCGAACCTGCGCGTGGAGACCCCAACAGATTTCTAGTCTGTCGCCTTAACCGCTCGGCCACGACTACTGTATGTTGTAATTTGTACATAGTTGATCTACTCATAAAAGACAGTGCAGTATTTGACAAAAACAATTCGTAGTCGGCAGGATTCGAACCTGCACGGGGATACCCCAACAGATTTCTAGTCTGTCGCCTTAACCGCTCGGCCACGACTACTGTATGTTGTAATTTATACCTAGTTGATCTACTCCTATAGGACAGTGCAGTATTTGACAAAAAACGTTTCGTAGTCGGCTGGATTCGAACCTGCGCGGGGAGACCCCAACAGATTTCTAGTCTGTCGCCTTAACCGCTCGGCCACGACTACTGTATGTTGTAATTTATACCTAGTTGATCTACTCCTATAGGACAGTGCAGTATTTGACAAAAAACGTTTCGTAGTCGGCAGGATTCGAACCTGCGCGAGGAGACCCCAACAGATTTCTAGTCTGTCGCCTTAACCGCTCGGCCACGACTACTGTATGTTGTAATTTATACCTAGTTGATCTACTCCTATAGGACAGTGCAGTATTTGACAAAAAACGTTTCGTAGTCGGCAGGATTCGAACCTGCGCGGGGAGACCCCAACAGATTTCTAGTATGTTGCCTTAACCGCTCGGCCACGACTACTGTATGTTGTAATTTATACGTAGTTGATCTATCTACTCCTATAAGACAGTGCAGTATCTGACAAAACATTTCGTAGTCGGCAGGATTCGAACCTGCGCCGGAAGACCCCAACATATTTCTAGTCTGTCGCCTTAAGCGCTCTTCCACGACTACTGTATGTTGTAAATTATACCTAGTTGATCTACTCATTTAAGACAGTGCAGTATCTGACAAAAACATTTCGTAGTCGGAAGGATTCGAACCTGCGCGGGGAGACACCAACAGATTTCTAGTCTGTCGCCTTAACCGCTCGGCCACGACTACTGCATGTTGTAATTTATACCTAGTTGATCTACTTCTATAGGACAGTGCAGTATTTGACAAAAAACGTTTCGTAGTTGGCAGGATTCGAACCTGCGCGGGGAGACCCCAACAGATTTCTAGTCTGTCGCCTTAACCGCTCGGCCACGACTACTGTATGTTGTAATTTGTACCTAGTTGATCTACTCATATAAGACAGTGCAGTATCTGACAACAACATTTCGTAGTCGGCAGGATTCGAACCTGCGCGGGAAGACCCCAACAGATTTCAACTCTGTCGCCTTAACCGCTCTGCCACTACTACTGTATGTTGTAAATTATACCTAGTTGATCTACTCATTTAAGACAGTGCAGTATCTGACAAAAACATTTCGTAGTAGGCAGGATTCGAACCTGCGCGGGGAGACCCCAACAGATTTCTAGTCTGTCGCCTTAACCGCTCGGCCACGACTACTGTATGTTGTAATTTGTACATAGTTGATCTACTCGTATAAGACAGTGCAGTATTTGACAAAAACAATTCGTAGTCGGCAGGATTCGAACCTGCGCGGGGAGACCCCAACAGATTTCTAGTCTGTCGCCTTAACCGCTCGGCCACGACTACTGTATGTTGTAATTTATACCTAGTTGATCTACTCCTCTAGGACAGTGCAGTATTTGACAAAAAACGTTTCGTAGTCGGCAGGATTCGAACCTGCGCGAGGAGACCCCAACAGATTTCTAGTCTGTCGCCTTAACCGCTCGGCCACGACTACTGTATGTTGTAATTTATACCTAGTTGATCTACTCCTATAGGACAGTGCAGTATTTGACAAAAAACGTTTCGTAGTCGGCAGGATTCGAACGTGCGCGGGGAGACCCCAACAGATTTCTACTCTGTCGCCTTAACCGCTCGGCCACGACTACTGTATGTTTTAATTTATACCTAGTTGATCTACTCATATAAGACAGTGCAGTATTTGACAAAAACAATTCGTAGTCGGCAGGATTCGAACCTGCGCGGGGAGACCCTAACAGATTTCTAGTCTGTCGCCTTAACCGCTCGGCCACGACTACTGTATGTTGTAATTTATACCTAGTTGATCTACTCCTATAGGACAGTGCAGTATTTGACAAAAAACGTTTCGTAGTCGGCTGGATTCGAACCTGCGCGGGGAGACCCCAACAGATTTCTAGTCTGTCGCCTTAACCGCTCGGCCACGACTACTGTATGTTGTAATTTATACCTAGTTGATCTACTCCTATAGGACAGTGCAGTATTTGACAAAAAACGTTTCGTAGTCGGCAGGATTCGAACCTGCGCAGGAGACCCCAACAGATTTCTAGTCTGTCGCCTTAACCGCTCGGCCACGACTACTGTATGTTGTAATTTATACCTAGTTGATCTACTTCTATAGGACAGTGCAGTATTTGACAAAAAACGTTTCGTAGTTGGCAGGATTCGAACCTGCGCGGGGAGACCCCAACAGATTTCTAGTCTGTCGCCTTAACCGCTCGGCCACGACTACTGTATGTTGTAATTTGTACCTAGTTGATCTACTCATATAAGACAGTGCAGTATCTGACAACAACATTTCGTAGTCGGTAGGATTCGAACCTGCGCGGGAAGACCCCAACAGATTTCAACTCTGTCGCCTTAACTGCTCTGCCACGACTACTGTATGTTGTAAATTATATCTAGTTGATCTACTCATTTAAGACAGTGCAGTATCTGACAAAAACATTTCGTAGTCGGCAGGATTCGAACCTGCGCGGGGAGACCCCAACAGATTTCTAGTCTGTCGCCTTAACCGTTCGGCCACGACTACAGTATGTTGTAATTTGTACCTTGTTGATCTACTCATATAAGACAGTGCAGTATTTGAAAAAAAATATTCGTAGTCGGCAGGATTCGAACGTGCGCGGGGAGACCCCAACAGATGTCTAGTCTGTCGCCTTAACCGCTCGGCCACGACTACTGTATGTATTAATTTATACCTAGTTGATCTACTTCTATAGGACAGTGCAGTATTTGACAAAAAACGTTTCGTAGTGGGCAGGATTCGAACCTGCGCGTGGAGACCCCAACAGATTTCTAGTCTGTCGCCTTAACCGCTCGGCCACGACTACTGTATGTTGTAATTTGTACATAGTTGATCTACTCATATAAGACAGTGCAGTATTTGACAAAAACAATTCGTAGTCGGCAGGATTCGAACCTGCGCGGGGAGACCCCAACAGATTTCTAGTATGTCGCCTTAACCGCTCGGCCACGACTACTGTATGTTGTAATTTGTACCTAGTTGATCTACTCATATAAGACAGTGCAGTATTTGACAAAAAAAATTCGTAGTCGGCAGGATTCGAACCTGCACGGAGATACCCCAACAGATTTCTAGTCTGTCGCCTTAACCGCTCGGCCACGACTACTGTATGTTGTAATTTATACCTAGTTGATCTACTCCTATAGGACAGTGCAGTATTTGACAAAAAACGTTTCGTAGTCGGCTGGATTCGAACCTGCGCGGGGAGACCCCAACAGATTTCTAGTCTGTCGCCTTAATCGCTCGGCCACGACTACTGTATGTTGTAATTTATACCTAGTTGATCTACTCCTATAGGACAGTGCAGTATTTGACAAAAAACGTTTCGTAGTCGGCAGGATTCGAACCTGCGCGGGGAGACCCCAACAGATTTCTAGTATGTCGCCTTAACCGCTCGGCCACGACTACTGTATGTTGTAATTTATACGTAGTTGATCTATCTACTCCTATAAGACAGTGCAGTATCTGACAAAACATTTCGTAGTCGGCAGGATTCGAACCTGCGCCGGAAGACCCCAACATATTTCTAGTCTGTCGCCTTAACCGCTCTTCCACGACTACTGTATGTTGTAAATTATACCTAGTTGATCTACTAATTTAAGACAGTGCAGTATCTGACAAAAACATTTCGTAGTCGGAAGGATTAGAACCTGCGCGGGGAGACACCAACAGATTTCTAGTCTGTCGCCTTAACCGCTCGGCCACGACTACTGCATGTTGTAATTTATACCTAGTTGATCTACTCCTATAGGACAGTGCAGTATTTGACAAAAAAGGTTTCGTAGTCGGCAGGATTCGAACCTGCGCGGGGAGACCCCAACAGATTTCTAGTCTGTTGCCTTAACCGTTCGGCCACGACTACTGTATGTTGTAATTTATACGTAGTTGATCTATCTACTCATATAAGACAGTGCAGTATCTGACAAAACATTTCGTAGTCGGCAGGATTCGAACCTGCGCCGGAAGACCCCAACATATTTCTAGTCTGTCGCCTTAACCGCTCTTCCACGACTACTGTATGTTGTAAATTATACCTAGTTGATCTACTCATTTAAGACAGTGCAGTATCTGACAAAAACATTTCGTAGTCGGAAGGATTAGAACCTGCGCGGGGAGACACCAACAGATTTCTAGTCTGTCGCCTTAACCGCTCGGCCACGACTACTGCATGTTGTAATTTATACCTAGTTGATCTACTCCTATAGGACAGTGCAGTATTTGACAAAAACAATTCGTAGTCGGCAGGATTCGAACCTGCGCGGGGAGACCCCAACAGATTTCTAGTCTGTCGCCTTAACCGCTCGGCCACGACTACAGCATTTTTCAATATAAACTTAGTTGATCTACTCCTTCCAGACAGTGGTGTATTTGACAAAAACGTTTCGTAGTCGGCAGGATTCGAACCTGCGCGGAGAGACCCCAACAGATTTCTAGTCTGTCGCCTTAACCGCTCGGCCACGACTACTGTATGTTTTAATTTATACCTAGTTGATCTACTCCTATAGGACAGTGCAGTATTTGACAAAAAACGTTTCGTAGTGGGCAGGATTCGAACCTGCGCGTGGAGACCCCAAAAGATTTCTAGTATGTCGCCTTAACCGCTCGGCCACGACTACTGTATGTTGTAATTTGTACCTAGTTGATCTACTCATATAAGACAGTGCAGTATTTGACAAAAACAATTCGTAGTCGGCAGGATTCGAACCTGCGCGGGGATACCCCAACAGATTTCTAGTCTGTCGCCTTAACCGCTCGGCCACGACTACTGTATGTTGTAATTTATACCTAGTTGATCTACTCCTATAGGACAGTGCAGTATTTGACAAAAAACGTTTCGTAGTCGGCTGGATTCGAACCTGCGCGGGGAGACCCCAACAGATTTCTAGTCTGTCGCCTTAACCGCTCGGCCACGACTACTGTATGTTGTAATTTATACCTAGTTGATCTACTCCTATAGGACAGTGCAGTATTTGACAAAAAACGTTTCGTAGTCGGCAGGATTCGAACCTGCGCGGGGAGACCCCAACAGATTTCTAGTCTGTCGCCTTAACCGTTCGGCCACGACTACAGTATGTTGTAATTTGTACCTTGTTGATCTACTCATATAAGACAGTGCAGTATTTGAAAAAAAATATTCGTAGTCGGCAGGATTCGAACGTGCGCGGGGAGACCCCAACAGATTTCTAGTCTGTCGCCTTAACCGCTCGGCCACGACTACTGTATGTATTAATTTATACCTAGTTGATCTACTTCTATAGGACAGTGCAGTATTTGACAAAAAACGTTTCGTAGTGGGCAGGATTCGAACCTGCGCGTGGAGACCCCAACAGATTTCTAGTCTGTCGCCTTAACCGCTCGGCCACGACTACTGTATGTTGTAATTTGTACATAGTTGATCTACTCATATAAGACAGTGCAGTATTTGACAAAAACAATTCGTAGTCGGCAGGATTCGAACCTGCGCGGGGAGACCCCAACAGATTTCTAGTATGTCGCCTTAACCGCTCGGCCACGACTACTGTATGTTGTAATTTGTACCTAGTTGATCTACTCATATAAGACAGTGCAGTATTTGACAAAAAAAATTCGTAGTCGGCAGGATTCGAACCTGCACGGGGATACCCCAACAGATTTCTAGTCTGTCGCCTTAACCGCTCGGCCACGACTACTGTATGTTGTAATTTATACCTAGTTGATCTACTCCTATAGGACAGTGCAGTATTTGACAAAAAACGTTTCCTAGTCGGCTGGATTCGAACCTGCGCGGGGAGACCCCAACAGATTTCTAGTCTGTCGCCTTAACCGCTCGGCCACGACTACAGCATTTTTCAATATAAACTTAGTTGATCTACTCCTTCCAGACAGTGGTGTATTTGACAAAAAACGTTTCGTAGTCGGCAGGATTCGAACCTGCGCGGAGAGACCCCAACAGATTTCTAGTCTGTCGCCTTAACCGCTCGGCCACGACTACTGTATGTTTTAATTTATACCTAGTTGATCTACTCCTATAGGACAGTGCAGTATTTGACAAAAAACGTTTCGTAGTGGGCAGGATTCGAACCTGCGCGTGGAGACCCCAACAGATTTCTAGTATGTCGCCTTAACCGCTCGGCCACGACTACTGTATGTTGTAATTTGTACCTAGTTGATCTACTCATATAAGACAGTGCAGTATTTGACAAAAACAATTCGTAGTCGGCAGGATTCGAACCTGCGCGGAGATACCCCAACAGATTTCTAGTCTGTCGCCTTAACCGCTCGGCCACGACTACTGTATGTTGTAATTTATACCTAGTTGATCTACTCCTATAGGACAGTGCAGTATTTGACAAAAAACGTTTCGTAGTCGGCTGGATTCGAACCTGCGCGGGGAGACCCCAACAGATTTCTAGTCTGTCGCCTTAACCGCTCGGCCACGACTACTGTATGTTGTAATTTATACCTAGTTGATCTACTCCTATAGGACAGTGCAGTATTTGACAAAAAACGTTTCGTAGTCGGCAGGATTCGAACCTGCGCGGGGAGACCCCAACAGATTTCTAGTCTGTCGCCTTTACCGCTCGGCCACGACTACTGTATGTTGTAATTTGTACCTAGTTGATCTACTCATATAAGACAGTGCAGTATCTGACAACAACATTTCGTAGTCGGCAGGATTCGAACCTGCGCCGGAAGACCCCAACATATTTCTAGTCTGTCGCCTTAACCGCTCTTCCACGACTACTGTATGTTGTAAATTATACCTAGTTGATCTACTCATTTAAGACAGTGCAGTATCTGACAAAAACATTTCGTAGTCGGAAGGATTCGAACCTGCGCGGGGAGACCCCAACAGATTTCTAGTCTGTCGCCTTAACCGCTCGGCCACGACTACTGCATGTTGTAATTTATACCTAGTTGATCTACTCCTATAGGACAGTGCAGTATTTGACAAAAAACGTTTCGTAGTGGGCAGGATTCGAACCTGCGCGGGGAGACCCCAACAGATTTCTAGTCTGTTGCCTTAACCGTTCGGCCACGACTACTGTATGTTGTAATTTGTACCTAGTTGATCTACTCATATGAGACAGTGCAGTATTTGACAAAAACAATTCGTAGTCGGCAGGATTCGAACCTGCGCGGGGAGACCCCAACAGATTTCTAGTCTGTCGCCTTAACCGCTCGGCCACGACTACAGCATTTTTCAATATAAACTTAGTTGATCTACTCCTTCCAGACAGTGGTGTATTTGACAAAAACGTTTCGTAGTCGGCAGGATTCGAACCTGCGCGGGGAGACCCCAACAGATTTCTAGTCTGTCGCCTTAACCGCTCGGCCACGACTACTGTATGTTGTAATTTATACCTAGTTGATCTACTTCTATAAGACAGTGCAGTATTTGACAAAAAACGTTTCGTAGTTGGCAGGATTCGAACCTGCGCGGGGAGACCCCAACAGATTTCTAGTCTGTCGCCTTAACCGCTCGGCCACGACTACTGTATGTTGTAATTTGTACCTAGTTGATCTACTCATATAAGACAGTGCAGTATCTGACAAAAACATTTCGTAGTCGGCAGGATTCGAACCTGCGCGGGGAGACCGCAACAGATTTCTAGTCTGTCGCCTCAACCGCTCGGCCACGACTACTGCATGTTGTAATTTATACCTAGTTGATCTACTCTTATAGGACAGTGCAGTATTTGACAAAAAACGTTTCGTAGTCGGCAGGATTCGAACCTGCGCGGGGAGACCCCAACAGATTTCTAGTCTGTCGCCTTAACCGTTCGGCCACGACTACAGTATGTTGTAATTTGTACCTTGTTGATCTACTCATATAAGACAGTGCAGTATTTGAAAAAAAATATTCGTAGTCGGCAGGATTCGAACGTGCGCGGGGAGACCCCAACAGATTTCTAGTCTGTCGCCTTAACCGCTCGGCCACGACTACTGTATGTATTAATTTATACCTAGTTGATCTACTCCTATAGGACAGTGCAGTATTTGACAAAAAACGTTTCGTAGTGGGCAGGATTCGAACCTGCGCGTGGAGACCCCAACAGATTTCTAGTCTGTCGCCTTAACCGCTCGGCCACGACTACTGTATGTTGTAATTTGTACATAGTTGATCTACTCATATAAGACAGTGCAGTATTTGACAAAAACAATTCGTAGTCGGCAGGATTCGAACCTGCGCGGGGAGACCCCAACAGATTTTTAGTCTGTCGCCTTAACCGCTCGGCCACGACTACTGTATGTTGTAATTTATACCTAGTTGATCTACTCCTCTAGGACAGTGCAGTATTTGACAAAAAACGTTTCGTAGTCGGCAGGATTCGAACCTGCGCGAGGAGACCCCAACAGATTTCTAGTCTGTCGCCTTAACCGCTCGGCCACGACTACTGTATGTTGTAATTTATACCTAGTTGATCTACTCCTATAGGACAGTGCAGTATTTGACAAAAAACGTTTCGTAGTCGGCAGGATTCGAACCTGCGCGGGGAGACCCCAACAGATTTCTAGTCTGTCGCCTTAACCGTTCGGCCACGACTACAGTATGTTGTAATTTGTACCTTGTTGATCTACTCATATAAGACAGTGCAGTATTTGAAAAAAAATATTCGTAGTCGGCAGGATTCGAACGTGCGCGGGGAGACCCCAACAGATTTCTAGTCTGTCGCCTTAACCGCTCGGCCACGACTACTGTATGTTTTAATTTATACCTAGTTGATCTACTCCTATAGGACAGTGCAGTATTTGACAAAAAACGTTTCGTAGTGGGCAGGATTCGAACCTGCGCGTGGAGACCCCAACAGATTTCTAGTATGTCGCCTTAACCGCTCGGCCACGACTACTGTATGTTGTAATTTGTACCTAGTTGATCTACTCATATAAGACAGTGCAGTATTTGACAAAAAATATTCGTAGTCGGCAGGATTCGAACGTGCGCGGGGAGACCCCAACAGATTTCTAGTCTGTCGCCTTAACCGCTCGGCCACGACTACTGTATGTTGTAATTTATACCTAGTTGATCTACTCCTATAGGACAGTGCAGTATTTGACAAAAAACGTTTCGTAGTCGGCTGGATTCGAACCTGCGCGGGGAGACCCCAACAGATTTATAGTCTGTCGCCTTAACCGCTCGGCCACGACTACTGTATGTTGTAATTTATACCTATAGTCAGGTTGCTTAGGTCCAAATTTTGACGAGACCGTGACCGACTGGCCCAAAGCACCAAACTTGGTAGATATATTCTTTTGGTCCTAGAGAAGATATTTAGAAGGGGTGACACCTGAAAATTATCTTGGAAGGGTACCTAATTTGCATAAATCCAATTTGGTGCCTAATTTGCATATACAATCTTTTTAAAAATTATGTGGCAAATTTGTTTTTAGTTGAGTGCTGTATTCATCCCTATATTAATTATTGATAGGGTTCGAGTTATGTATGTTTTACTTTAAAGTCAAAGTAGACTGATGCTTATAACTAATTATCACTAATTAACCAGTTCGCGCCGGGATTATTTTTACATCGCCGAGCCCACGGGCAGGATTATTTTTAACGAAACTAAATCCGAAGCGTGTTCAGGCTGATAGTGCCGGGAAGCACACCCACGCATTACCGGCCTTGCCCGATGCTGACATACATTTCCGAACTTGAACTTGGCGTGTTTATGCGTCATCCGTTTTGAATCTGGGGAAATTTTTGCGTTTATATACGTCATCCGGCGCGAACTGGTTAAGACTAATTACAACATAATTATTAGTAATTTGATGAATAATTCATTTAGAAAGATTCAGTGTACAATTTTATATATTTGTTTTATTATTTGCACCTACAATTTGGAGGTGGGCTTCAATTTGCCAATTCAAAAATTGTTTTTATCCTTCCTGTCGTATGTTTGGAAAAGTTATTCTCTTATCGCTAGGGGAGATTATCTTTCTTTACTCTCGACCCAATATGTTACCTTCTTTTCAGTTTCCCTTCCTTGACCAAAACAGTATTAATATTTGGTGTAGCCATATTCCCTAAACTCACAAGAAACGAATATAGCTATTCCCCACTCCACACATCTCGAAACACAATATAACCTTAATTATAAAAACAAGGTTTTATTTTTCAACAGCTTTACTTAACACAATCTTTTTTTTGGTAAAAATTAAAAACAAAAAATATCTTAAAAAGAAGGCACTCTTGTTGCACACGTTTAATCAGGAATCCTAATAAGGCGCCCTTTTCAGCAGAACCTCCCCCATTAAATACAAAGCAAACAAAAAACAAAAGAAATACGGGGTTAATTGTGGTGCAACCGACACGTGCACAAACCCCTTTTTTATCCTTCTTCAAAGGATATCTCTTAATATCGGCCTGCACACACCGGTTTCTACCACTACTCTTAAAAACAAATTATTATATAATTTTTTTTTTTTAGAGATTGCTTTAGTGTTTCATTCTTTTTGATTACGACACTATTCCCCCCCAAAAAAAAACCCCAGTTTGAGCTCGAAATCCACGACACATGTTCTTGTAATTATATCTCTTACCTATTGACTATCACCTAACGAAGAAAACAATATGTGTCATATGCCCCACTTATGGATACCATAGGGTGTACACAACATACACTCATCAATTCGATAAAGGCCGCGGTGTGTGCGTCCTTAACAAACAAGACTACATACGTGAAGGGACACGACAATTAACAGGCCCCCACTATGAAGAAATTAACATGGACCTGACCGATGAAACCGCGGAATTAGTCTCTCAAGCCATACGCCAACTCTACGTGGACGGACTCATATCGAAAGACATATCTGAGTTTCTTAACACCCGCAACCACGACATTAAAACACCTTGCCTTTACCTCCTACCGAAAGTTCACAAAAAAGTACCAGAAGGAACACGGTTCGTGGGGAGGCCAATCATTAGTGGTTGCGGAGGACCGACTCAATCCTTATCCAAATACATAGACTATTTCTTACTCCCAATTGTCAAACAGCAAAGCAGATACACACGCGATTCCGGGCATGTGCTTGAAAAACTAAATAACCTGACATTGGAGCAAGATAACTTATTGATAACACTGGATATAGTATCCATGTACACTAACTGCCCACAAGATGAGGCAATTGAATCAGTTTGTGACGCACTTTCAATGGCCGACGACAGACTATACGCAATACCCAAGCCCAGGACAGACCACGCGCGAAGTCTCCTTGAACTCATTATGCGTCGAAATTAACACGTTTGAATTCAATGGCAAGTTTTTCAGACAAAATATTGGCGTGGCCATGGGCAGCGAATGCAGTCCGGAGATTTGTGACATAACCCTATTCAAATACGAACTAGACAACATCCTCCATCACAATCCCTCAATTGTGAGCTACATGAGATATAGAGACGATGTTCTTATAATCTTTAACGGAAATGAAAAGCAGGCTGCTGACCTAGTGCAATCACTTAATAAAATTCATCCCACGCTGAAGTTCACGTCTGAGATCTCGCACCGCCAAGTCACTTTTCTCGACCTTATCTACAAAGGCGAACGATTTATACATGAAGGGATATTGGATACTCGAGTCGCTATCAAAAAAACTGATACATTTCAGTACCTAGCTCGAGATTCAGCACACCCTAAGTCGGTATTTGGCGGATTAATCAAGGGCGAAGTGACCAGATACAAACGTATATGTACCCATTTAAAAGACTTTGAGGAGAGGGTTGAGTTATTCAAAGACAAACTTCAAAAGCGCGGATACACAAACGAAGACCTAGCCCTCCTTTCTCAAAGGGGCAAGACTCCCGCGGACCCTAAGCGTGACAAAAACAAAAACAATATCCCACTGGTGTTTGTCCTACCATACTACCCACATGTCGCGCACCCAGCCCTCAAACGGGCTACCCTCAAACACTGGCCCCTGATTAGCGAAAACGAATATCTGAATAGGATATTTGATACCCAACCCATCCTGGCATACAAACGGCACAAAAACATAAAAGATGAACTTGTTCGATCTAGGACTAAAGCATCTCCACAATCCAACCAAGAGGAACAAAATCTTGATGAGGAGAATCTGCAAATTCTATTGGAACTATTGAAAGAACAAAACAATGATCAAAGAAATGGATCTCAAGACTAAAAAAAAAAAAAAATCAAACCCCCCCCCCCCCCCCCCCCCTCTTGTCCTTGCCACGCGTCATATAAACCGACACACAAATAAAAACAAGGAAGGGAAAATGATAAGAAGATAACTGATGAAGTGCATGATATAGCACAGAAAATATGCCCTGCTCCCCTTCCAAAAAAGGGGAAAAAAGAGGGGACGGCATATTATCACCGGTAATAATCAATCACTGTGTGAACGAAAAACAAAGGGACCACTGTTGCAATACACAAACCAGTCATCGCGTCGCCAAAACCCGAGACAGGGTTTGAAACTCCCGATTTTAGGGAATGTCTAACCCAATTGGCCTGCAGACGTTTGATGTATTTGCCCGTCCACGAACTCCAACCACGGACTATCATCTAGCAGAGATAATGTGGCTAGAACTTTCCCCCAGATGCGTATCTTACACACAAAAAGAAACAAAAGAGTTAAGAACTACGCTCTGGAGAGACCAGTCAAACCACCACTTTCTAGCATACCCACTAGTTAACGTACAATTACAGATCTATCTCTGTATAGACCAGTCACAAATACAATCCATATGATACTTGTCAGCAGACCCTTTTCCGCGTCTCAAATAAATAACGAAAAGCACGGAGGGGGTTCTTTTGAAACTTGTACAAGAAACCCCCCCCCCCCCATTCCTACGGACTGTAATCTCGCGAAAAAAATGTGGCCTGAACTGACCTCCCATGAAGCGTATATCACTAGCAAAAAAAACCTTAAATTAATAATTACGCTCTGGGCGGGATAGTTACGCAACCACACTGCTGGCATACCAGCACATCATAAATTATACAGATCTATCTCTGCAGACCAGCCACACACCTACA
Source organism: Crossaster papposus (assembly GCA_037893245.1). Lineage (NCBI taxonomy): Eukaryota > Metazoa > Echinodermata > Asteroidea > Velatida > Solasteridae > Crossaster > Crossaster papposus. The sequence goes on along the minus strand of JBAIAA010000387.1, from coordinate 2,727,386 downwards.
ATCCAATGATACTTCACGCAGCAGAACTGCTTCAGCATCTCCACAAAACATAACGAAAACGATGAGAAAAAGTTCTGACTTGTGACAACTCCCATAAACACCGTCCCCGTCCCACATAGAATGAGTTCTGATTCACTGCAGCTAACTTTAGATTGATCAAAAAAACACACAAAAAATGACTGATCATTCCTTGAAGTATGCCTGCATACACCGGTTTCTCTGAGCTATACCTTCTTGCAAAAGCACTCCATTAGAATAAAAAAAAACTAATAGCCTCACAGAAAAAATTTAAAAAAATCCACAAAATCTAGTATTACACGTCCTTCACGTTAATGTCCTTCCCAGGTGACCGAGAATCGTTCTAAAAATTTTAAAAACGGTGAGTGACATGTATGATTACGCTGCTTCCCAATAAACACGATACTTAATTTATTATTATCGTGGCCATCTTGGATTTCTGACTAAACATAATTACCTAGGCACATCATCAGCTAATTAATGTTGTTTAAGTGCAGAATATGTAAACAAAACCATCGAAGTAAATATTTCAAAATGACTTTTGCTTTCAAATGATAAAAATGTACCGAAATTAGTGCTTAAGAATAGGATTTTGCAGCCATTTTGAAATTATGCAAATTAGGTACCTTCCAAAAATATTTTTTGGTGTCACCCCTTCTAAAATTTATTTCTGGGGCCTATAGAAGGTACCTACCAAATTTGGTGCTTTGGGCCAGTCGGTCACGATTCCATCCCTAAGCTACCTGACTACTAGTTGATCTACTCCTATAGGACAGTGCAGTATTTGACAAAAAACGTTTCGGAGTCGGCAGGATTCGAACCTGCGCGGGGAGACCCCAACAGATTTCTAGTCTGTCGCCTTTACCGCTCGGCCACGACTACTGTATGTTGTAATTTGTACCTAGTTGATCTACTCATATAAGACAGTGCAGTATCTGACAACAACATTTCGTAGTCGGCAGGATTCGAACCTGCGCCGGAAGACCCCAACATATTTCTAGTCTGTCGCCTTAACCGCTCTTCCACGACTACTGTATGTTGTAAATTATACCTAGTTGATCTACTCATTTAAGACAGTGCAGTATCTGACAAAAACATTTCGTAGTCGGAAGGATTCGAACCTGCGCGGAGAGACCCCAACAGATTTCTAGTCTGTCGCCTTAACCGCTCGGCCACGACTAGTGCATGTTGTAATTTATACCTAGTTGATCTACTCCTATAGGACAGTGCAGTATTTGACAAAAAACGTTTCGTAGTCGGCAGGATTCGAACCTGCGCGGGGAGACCCCAACAGATTTCTAGTCTGTTGCCTTAACCGTTCGGCCACGACTACTGTATGTTGTAATTTGTACCTAGTTGATCTACTCATATAAGACAGTGCAGTATTTGACAAAAACAATTCGTAGTCGGCAGGATTCGAACCTGCGCGGGGAGACCCCAACAGATTTCTAGTCTGTCGCCTTAACCGCTCGGCCACGACTACAGCATTTTTCAATATAAACTTAGTTGATCTACTCCTTCCAGACAGTGGTGTATTTGACAAAAACGTTTCGTAGTCGGCAGGATTCGAACCTGCGCGGGGAGACCCCAACAGATTTCTAGTCTGTCGCCTTAACCGCTCTGCCACGACTACTGTATGTTGTAATTTATACCTAGTTGATCTACTCATATAAGACAGTGCAGTATCTGACAACAACATTTCGTAGTCGGCAGGATTCGAACCTGCGCGGGAAGACCCCAACAGATTTCAACTCTGTCGCCTTAACCGCTCTGCCACTACTACTGTATGTTGTAAATTATACCTAGTTGATCTACTAATTTAAGACAGTGCAGTATCTGACAAAAACATTTCGTTGTCGGCCTGATTCGAACCTGCGCGGGGAGACCCCAACAGATTTCTAGTCTGTCGCCTTAACCGTTCGGCCACGACTACAGTATGTTGTAATTTGTACCTTGTTGATCTACACATATAAGACAGTGCAGTATTTGAAAAAAACAGATTTCAACTCTGTCGCCTTAACCGCTCTGCCACGACTACTGTATGTTGTAAATTATACCTAGTTGATCTACTCATTGAAGACAGTGCAGTATCTGACAAAAACATTTCGTAGTCGGCAGGATTCGAACCTGCGCGGGGAGACCCCAACAGATTTCTAGTCTGTCGCCTTAACCGCTCGGCCACGACTACTGCATGTTGTAATTTATACCTAGTTGATCTACTCTTATAGGACAGTGCAGTATTTGACAAAAAACGTTTCGTAGTCGGCAGGATTCGAACCTGCGCGGGGAGACCCCAACAGATTTCTAGTCTGTCGCCTTAACCGTTCGGCCACGACTACAGTATGTTGTAATTTGTACCTTGTTGATCTACTCATTATAAGACAGTGCAATATCTGACAAAAACATTTCGTAGTCGGCAGGATTCGAACCTGCGCGGTAAGACCCCAACAGATTTCAACTCTGTCGCCTTAACCGCTCTGCCACGACTACTGTATGTTGTAAATTATATCTAGTTGATCTACTCATATAAGACAGTGCAGTATTTGAAAAAAACATTTCTTAGTCGGCAGGATTCGAACCTGCGCTGGGAGACCCCAACAGATTTCTAGTCTGTCGCCTTAACCGCTCGGCCACGACTACTGCATGTTGTAATTTATACCTAGTTGATCTACTCCTATAAGACAGTGCAGTATTTGACAACACATATTCGTAGTCGGCAGGATTCGAACGTGCGCGGGGAGACCCCAACAGATTTCTAGTCTGTCGCCATAACCGCTCGGCCACGACTACTGTATGTTTTATTTTATACCTAGTTGATCTACTCCTATAGGACAGTGCAGTATTTGACAAAAAACGTTTCGTAGTCGGCAGGATTCGAACCTGCGCGTGGAGACCCCAACAGATTTCTAGTCTGTCGCCTTAACCGCTCGGCCACGACTACTGTATGTTGTAATTTGTACCTAGTTGATCTACTCATATAAGACAGTGCAGTATTTGACAAAAACAATTCGTAGTCGGCAGGATTCGAACCTGCGCGGGGAGACCCCAACAGATTTTTAGTCTGTCGCCTTAACCGCTCGGCCACGACTACTGTATGTTGTAATTTATACCTAGTTGATCTACTCCTCTAGGACAGTGCAGTATTTGACAAAAAACGTTTCGTAGTCGGCAGGATTCGAACCTGCGCGAGGAGACCCCAACAGATTTCTAGTCTCTCGCCTTAACCGCTCGGCCACGACTACTGTATGTTGTAATTTATACCTAGTTGATCTACTCCTATAGGACAGTGCAGTATTTGACAAAAAACGTTTCGTAGTCGGCAGGATTCGAACCTGCGCGGGGAGACCCCAACAGATTTCTAGTCTGTCGCCTTAACCGTTCGGCCACGACTACAGTATGTTGTAATTTGTACCTTGTTGATCTACTCATATAAGACAGTGCAGTATTTGAAAAAAAAATATTCGTAGTCGGCAGGATTCGAACGTCCGCGGGGAGACCCCAACAGATTTCTAGTCTGTCGCCTTAACCGCTCGGCCACGACTACTGTATGTTTTAATTTATACCTAGTTGATCTACTCCTATAGGACAGTGCAGTATTTGACAAAAAACGTTTCGTAGTCGGCAGGATTCGAACCTGCGCGGGGAGACCCCAACAGATTTCTAGTCTGTCGCCTTTACCGCTCGGCCACGACTACTGTATGTTGTAATTTGTACCTAGTTGATCTACTCATATAAGACAGTGCAGTATCTGACAACAACATTTCGTAGTCGGCAGGATTCGAACCTGCGCCGGAAGACCCCAACATATTTCTAGTCTGTCGCCTTAACCGCTCTTCCACGACTACTGTATGTTGTAAATTATACCTAGTTGATCTACTCATTTAAGACAGTGCAGTATCTGACAAAAACATTTCGTAGTCGGAAGGATTCGAACCTGCGCGGGGAGACCCCAACAGATTTCTAGTCTGTCGCCTTAACCGCTCGGCCACGACTACTGCATGTTGTAATTTATACCTAGTTGATCTACTCCTATAGGACAGTGCAGTATTTGACAAAAAACGTTTCGTAGTGGGCAGGATTCGAACCTGCGCGGGGAGACCCCAACAGATTTCTAGTCTGTTGCCTTAACCGTTCGGCCACGACTACTGTATGTTGTAATTTGTACCCAGTTGATCTACTCATATAAGACAGTGCAGTATTTGACAAAAACAATTCGTAGTCGGCAGGATTCGAACCTGCGCGGGGAGACCCCAACAGATTTCTAGTCTGTCGCCTTAACCGCTCGGCCACGACTACAGCATTTTTCAATATAAACTTAGTTGATCTACTCCTTCCAGACAGTGGTGTATTTGACAAAAACGTTTCGTAGTCGGCAGGATTCGAACCTGCGCGGGGAGACCCCAACAGATTTCTAGTCTGTCGCCTTAACCGCTCTGCCACGACTACTGTATGTTGTAATTTATACCTAGTTGATCTACTCATATAAGACAGTGCAGTATCTGACAACAACATTTCGTAGTCGGCAGGATTCGAACCTGCGCGGGAAGACCCCAACAGATTTCAACTCTGTCGCCTTAACCGCTCTGCCACTACTACTGTATGTTGTAAATTATACCTAGTTGATCTACTAATTTAAGACAGTGCAGTATCTGACAAAAACATTTCGTTGTCGGCCTGATTCGAACCTGCGCGGGGAGACCCCAACAGATTTCTAGTCTGTCGCCTTAACCGTTCGGCCACGACTACAGTATGTTGTAATTTGTACCTTGTTGATCTACACATATAAGACAGTGCAGTATTTGAAAAAAACAGATTTCAACTCTGTCGCCTTAACCGCTCTGCCACGACTACTGTATGTTGTAAATTATACCTAGTTGATCTACTCATTGAAGACAGTGCAGTATCTGACAAAAACATTTCGTAGTCGGCAGGATTCGAACCTGCGCGGGGAGACCCCAACAGATTTCTAGTCTGTCGCCTTAACCGCTCGGCCACGACTACTGCATGTTGTAATTTATACCTAGTTGATCTACTCTTATAGGACAGTGCAGTATTTGACAAAAAACGTTTCGTAGTCGGCAGGATTCGAACCTGCGCGGGGAGACCCCAACAGATTTCTAGTCTGTCGCCTTAACCGTTCGGCCACGACTACAGTATGTTGTAATTTGTACCTTGTTGATCTACTCATTATAAGACAGTGCAATATCTGACAAAAACATTTCGTAGTCGGCAGGATTCGAACCTACGCGGTAAGACCCCAACAGATTTCAACTCTGTCGCCTTAACCGCTCTGCCACGACTACTGTATGTTGTAAATTATATCTAGTTGATCTACTCATATAAGACAGTGCAGTATTTGAAAAAAACATTTCTTAGTCGGCAGGATTCGAACCTGCGCTGGGAGACCCCAACAGATTTCTAGTCTGTCGCCTTAACCGCTCGGCCACGACTACTGCATGTTGTAATTTATACCTAGTTGATCTACTCCTATAAGACAGTGCAGTATTTGACAACACATATTCGTAGTCGGCAGGATTCGAACGTGCGCGGGGAGACCCCAACAGATTTCTAGTCTGTCGCCATAACCGCTCGGCCACGACTACTGTATGTTTTATTTTATACCTAGTTGATCTACTCCTATAGGACAGTGCAGTATTTGACAAAAAACGTTTCGTAGTCGGCAGGATTCGAACCTGCGCGTGGAGACCCCAACAGATTTCTAGTCTGTCGCCTTAACCGCTCGGCCACGACTACTGTATGTTGTAATTTGTACCTAGTTGATCTACTCATATAAGACAGTGCAGTATTTGACAAAAACAATTCGTAGTCGGCAGGATTCGAACCTGCGCGGGGAGACCCCAACAGATTTTTAGTCTGTCGCCTTAACCGCTCGGCCACGACTACTGTATGTTGTAATTTATACCTAGTTGATCTACTCCTCTAGGACAGTGCAGTATTTGACAAAAAACGTTTCGTAGTCGGCAGGATTCGAACCTGCGCGAGGAGACCCCAACAGATTTCTAGTCTGTCGCCTTAACCGCTCGGCCACGACTACTGTATGTTGTAATTTATACCTAGTTGATCTACTCCTATAGGACAGTGCAGTATTTGACAAAAAACGTTTCGTAGTCGGCAGGATTCGAACCTGCGCGGGGAGACCCCAACAGATTTCTAGTCTGTCGCCTTAACCGTTCGGCCACGACTACAGTATGTTGTAATTTGTACCTTGTTGATCTACTCATATAAGACAGTGCAGTATTTGAAAAAAAATATTCGTAGTCGGCAGGATTCGAACGTCCGCGGGGAGACCCCAACAGATTTCTAGTCTGTCGCCTTAACCGCTCGGCCACGACTACTGTATGTTTTAATTTATACCTAGTTGATCTACTCCTATAGGACAGTGCAGTATTTGACAAAAAACGTTTCGTAGTCGGCAGGATTCGAACCTGCGCGGGGAGACCCCAACAGATTTCTAGTCTGTCGCCTTTACCGCTCGGCCACAACTACTGTATGTTGTAATTTGTACCTAGTTGATCTACTCATATAAGACAGTGCAGTATCTGACAACAACATTTCGTAGTCGGCAGGATTCGAACCTGCGCCGGAAGACCCCAACATATTTCTAGTCTGTCGCCTTAACCGCTCTTCCACGACTACTGTATGTTGTAAATTATACCTAGTTGATCTACTCATTTAAGACAGTGCAGTATCTGACAAAAACATTTCGTAGTCGGAAGGATTTGAACCTGCGCGGGGAGACCCCAACAGATTTCTAGTCTGTCGCCTTAACCGCTCGGCCACGACTACTGCATGTTGTAATTTATACCTAGTTGATCTACTCCTATAGGACAGTGCAGTATTTGACAAAAAACGTTTCGTAGTGGGCAGGATTCGAACCTGCGCGGGGAGACCCCAACAGATTTCTAGTCTGTTGCCTTAACCGTTCGGCCACGACTACTGTATGTTGTAATTTGTACCCAGTTGATCTACTCATATAAGACAGTGCAGTATTTGACAAAAACAATTCGTAGTCGGCAGGATTCGAACCTGCGCGGGGAGACCCCAACAGATTTCTAGTCTGTCGCCTTAACCGCTCGGCCACGACTACAGCATTTTTCAATATAAACTTAGTTGATCTACTCCTTCCAAACAGTGGTGTATTTGACAAAAACGTTTCGTAGTCGGCAGGATTCGAACCTGCGCGGGGAGACCCCAACAGATTTCTAGTCTGTCGCCTTAACCGCTCGGCCACGACTACTGTATGTTGTAATTTATACCTAGTTGATCTACTTCTATAAGACAGTGCAGTATTTGACAAAAAACGTTTCGTAGTTGGCAGGATTCGAACCTGCGCGGGGAGACGCCAACAGATTTCTAGTCTGTCGCCTTAACCGCTCGGCCACGACTACTGTATGTTGTAATTTGTACCTAGTTGATCTACTCATATAAGACAGTGCAGTATCTGACAAAAACATTTCGTAGTCGGCAGGATTCGAACCTGCGCGGGGAGACCGCAACAGATTTCTAGTCTGTCGCCTCAACCGCTCGGCCACGACTACTGCATGTTGTAATTTATACCTAGTTGATCTACTCTTATAGGACAGTGCAGTATTTGACAAAAAACGTTTCGTAGTCGGCAGGATTCGAACCTGCGCGGGGAGACCCCAACAGATTCCTAGTCTGTCGCCTTAACCGTTCGGCCACGACTACAGTATGTTGTAATTTGTACCTTGTTGATCTACTCATATAAGACAGTGCAGTATTTGAAAAAAAATATTCGTAGTCGGCAGGATTCGAACGTGCGCGGGGAGACCCCAACAGATTTCTAGTCTGTCGCCTTAACCGCTCGGCCACGACTACTGTATGTATTAATTTATACCTAGTTGATCTACTCCTATAGGACAGTGCAGTATTTGACAAAAAATGTTTCGTAGTGGGCTGGATTCGAACCTGCGCGTGGAGACCCCAACAGATTTCTAGTCTGTCGCCTTATCCGCTCGGCCACGACTACTGTATGTTGTAATTTGTACATAGTTGATCTACTCATATAAGACAGTGCAGTATTTGACAAAAACAATTCGTAGTCGGCAGGATTCGAACCTGCGCGGGGAGACCCCAACAGATTTTTAGTCTGTCGCCTTAACCGCTCGGCCACGACTACTGTATGTTGTAATTTATACCTAGTTGATCTACTCCTCTAGGACAGTGCAGTATTTGACAAAAAACGTTTCGTAGTCGGCAGGATTCGAACCTGCGCGAGGAGACCCCAACAGATTTCTAGTCTGTCGCCTTAACCGCTCGACCACGACTACTGTATGTTGTAATTTATACCTAGTTGATCTACTCCTATAGGACAGTGCAGTATTTGACAAAAAACGTTTCGTAGTCGGCAGGATTCGAACCTGCGCGGGGAGACCCCAACAGATTTCTAGTCTGTCGCCTTAACCGTTCGGCCACGACTACAGTATGTTGTAATTTGTACCTTGTTGATCTACTCATATAAGACAGTGCAGTATTTGAAAAAAAATATTCGTAGTCGGCAGGATTCGAACGTGCGCGGGGAGACCCCAACAGATTTCTAGTCTGTCGCCTTAACCGCTCGGCCACGACTACTGTATGTTTTAATTTATACCTAGTTGATCTACTCCTATAGGACAGTGCAGTATTTGACAAAAAACGTTTCGTAGTGGGCAGGATTCGAACCTGCGCGTGGAGACCCCAACAGATTTCTAGTATGTCGCCTTAACCGCTCGGCCACGACTACTGTATGTTGTAATTTGTACCTAGTTGATCTACTCATATAAGACAGTGCAGTATTTGACAAAAAATATTCGTAGTCGGCAGGATTCGAACGTGCGCGGGGAGACCCCAACAGATTTCTAGTCTGTCGCCTTAACCGCTCGGCCACGACTACTGTATGTTGTAATTTATACCTAGTTGATCTACTCCTATAGGACAGTGCAGTATTTGACAAAAAACGTTTCGTAGTCGGCTGGATTCGAACCTGCGCGGGGAGACCCCAACAGATTTCTAGTCTGTCGCCTTAACCGCTCGGCCACGACTACTGTATGTTGTAATTTATACCTAGTTGATCTACTCCTATAGGACAGTGCAGTATTTGACAAAAAACGTTTCGGAGTCGGCAGGATTCGAACCTGCGCGGGGAGACCCCAACAGATTTCTAGTCTGTCGCCTTTACCGCTCGGCCACGACTACTGTATGTTGTAATTTGTACCTAGTTGATCTACTCATATAAGACAGTGCAGTATCTGACAACAACATTTCGTAGTCGGCAGGATTCGAACCTGCGCCGGAAGACCCCAACATATTTCTAGTCTGTCGCCTTAACCGCTCTTCCACGACTACTGTATGTTGTAAATTATACCTAGTTGATCTACTCATTTAAGACAGTGCAGTATCTGACAAAAACATTTCGTAGTCGGAAGAATTCGAACCTGCGCGGGGAGACCCCAACAGATTTCTAGTCTGTCGCCTTAACCGCTCGGCCACGACTACTGCATGTTGTAATTTATACCTAGTTGATCTACTCCTATAGGACAGTGCAGTATTTGACAAAAAACGTTTCGTAGTCGGCAGGATTCGAACCTGCGCGGGGAGACCCCAACAGATTTCTAGTCTGTTGCCTTAACCGTTCGGCCACGACTACTGTATGTTGTAATTTGTACCTAGTTGATCTACTCATATAAGACAGTGCAGTATTTGACAAAAACAATTCGTAGTCGGCAGGATTCGAACCTGCGCGGGGAGACCCCAACAGATTTCTAGTCTGTCGCCTTAACCGCTCGGCCACGACTACAGCATTTTTCAATATAAACTTAGTTGATCTACTCCTTCCAGACAGTGGTGTATTTGACAAAAACGTTTCGTAGTCGGCAGGATTCGAACCTGCGCGGGAAGACCCCAACAGATTTCAACTCTGTCGCCTTAACCGCTCTGCCACTACTACAGTATGTTGTAAATTATACCTAGTTGATCTACTAATTTAAGACAGTGCAGTATCTGACAAAAACATTTCGTTGTCGGCCTGATTCGAACCTGCGCGGGGAGACCCCAACAGATTTCTAGTCTGTCGCCTTAACCGTTCGGCCACGACTACAGTATGTTGTAATTTGTACCTTGTTGATCTACACATATAAGACAGTGCAGTATTTGAAAAAAACAGATTTCAACTCTGTCGCCTTAACCGCTCTGCCACGACTACTGTATGTTGTAAATTATACCTAGTTGATCTACTCATTGAAGACAGTGCAGTATCTGACAAAAATATTTCGTAGTCGGCAGGATTCGAACCTGCGCGGGGAGACCCCAACAGATTTCTAGTCTGTCGCCTTAACCGCTTGGCCACGACTACTGCATGTTGTAATTTATACCTAGTTGATCTACTCTTATAGGACAGTGCAGTATTTGACAAAAAACGTTTTGTAGTCGGCAGGATTCGAACCTGCGCGGGGAGACCCCAACAGATTTCTAGTCTGTCGCCTTAACCGTTCGGCCACGACTACAGTATGTTGTAATTTGTACCTTGTTGATCTACTCATTATAAGACAGTGCAATATCTGACAAAAACATTTCGTAGTCGGCAGGATTCGAACCTGCGCGGTAAGACCCCAACAGATTTCAACTCTGTCGCCTTAACCGCTCTGCCACGACTACTGTATGTTGTAAATTATATCTAGTTGATCTACTCATATAAGACAGTGCAGTATTTGAAAAAAAACATTTCTTAGTCGGCAGGATTCGAACCTGCGCGGGGAGACCCCAACAGATTTCTAGTCTGTCGCCTTAACCGCTCGGCCACGACTACTGCATGTTGTAATTTATACCTAGTTGATCTACTCCTATAGGACAGTGCAGTATTTGACAAAAAACGTTTCGTAGTCGGCAGGATTCGAACCTGCGCGGGGAGACCCCAACAGATTTCTAGTCTGTCGCCTTAACCGTTCGGCCACGACTACAGTATGTTGTAATTTGTACCTTGTTGATCTACTCATATAAGACAGTGCAGTATTTGAAAAAAAATATTCGTAGTCGGCAGGATTCGAACGTGCGCGGGGAGACCCCAACAGATTTATAGTCTGTCGCCTTAACCGCTCGGCCACGACTACTGTATGTTTTAATTTATACCTAGTTGATCTACTCCTATAGGACAGTGCAGTATTTGACAAAAAACGTTTCGTAGTGGGCAGGATTCGAACCTGCGCGGGGATACCCCAACAGATTTCCAGTCTGTCGCCTTAACCGCTCGGCCACGACTACTGTATGTTGTAATTTATACCTAGTTGATCTACTCCTATAGGACAGTGCAGTATTTGACAAAACACGTTTCGTAGTCGGCTGGATTCGAACCTGCGCGGGGAGACCCCAACAGATTTCTAGTCTGTCGCCTTAACCGCTCGGCCACGACTACTGTATGTTGTAATTTATACCTAGTTGATCTACTCCTATAGGACAGTGCAGTATTTGACAAAAAACGTTTCGGAGTCGGCAGGATTCGAACCTGCGCGGGGAGACCCCAACAGATTTCTAGTCTGTCGCCTTTACCGCTCGGCCACGACTACTGTATGTTGTAATTTGTACCTAGTTGATCTACTCATATAAGACAGTGCAGTATTTGACAAAAAACGTTTCGTAGTCGGCAGGATTCGAACCTGCGCGGGGAGACCCCAACAGATTTCTAGTCTGTCGCCTTAACCGTTCGGCCACGACTACAGTATGTTGTAACTTGTACCTTGTTGATCTACTCATATAAGACAGTGCAGTATTTGAAAAAAAATATTCGTAGTCGGCAGGATTCGAACGTGCGCGTGGAGACCCCAACAGATTTCTAGTATGTCGCCTTAACCGCTCGGCCACGACTACTGTATGTTGTAATTTGTACCTAGTTGATCTACTCATATAAGACAGTGCAGTATTTGACAAAAACAATTCGTAGTCGGCAGGATTCGAACCTGCGCGGGGATACCCCAACAGATTTCCAGTCTGTCGCCTTAACCGCTCGGCCACGACTACTGTATGTTGTAATTTATACCTAGTTGATCTACTCCTATAGGACAGTGCAGTATTTGACAAAACACGTTTCGTAGTCGGCTGGATTCGAACCTGCGCGGGGAGACCCCAACAGTTTTCTAGTCTGTCGCCTTAACCGCTCGGCCACGACTACTGTATGTTGTAATTTATACCTAGTTGATCTACTCCTATAGGACAGTGCAGTATTTGACAAAAAACGTTTCGGAGTCGGCAGGATTCGAACCTGCGCGGGGAGACCCCAACAGATTTCTAGTCTGTCGCCTTTACCGCTCGGCCACGACTACTGTATGTTGTAATTTGTACCTAGTTGATCTACTCATATAAGACAGTGCAGTATCTGACAACAACATTTCGTAGTCGGCAGGATTCGAACCTGCGCCGGAAGACCCCAACCTATTTCTAGTCTGTCGCCTTAACCGCTCTTACACGACTACTGTATGTTGTAAATTATACCTAGTTGATCTACTCATTTAAGACAGTGCAGTATCTGACAAAAACATTTCGTAGTCAAAGGGTTCGAACCTGCGCGGGGAGGCCCCAACAGATTTCTAGTCTGTCGCCTTAACCGCTCGGCCACGACTACTGCATGTTGTAATTTATACCTAGTTGATCTACTCCTATAGGACAGTGCAGTATTTGACAAAAAACGTTTCGTAGTCGGCAGGATTCGAACCTGCGCGGGGAGACCCCAACAGATTTCTAGTCTGTTGCCTTAACCGTTCGGCCACGACTACTGTATGTTGTAATTTGTACCTAGTTGATCTACTCATATAAGACAGTGCAGTATTTGACAAAAACATTTCGTAGTCGGCAGGATTCGAACCTGCGCGGGGAGACCCCAACAGATTTCTAGTCTGTCGCCTTAACCGCTCGGCCACGACTACAGCATTTTTCAATATAAACTTAGTTGATCTACTCCTTCCAGACAGTGGTGTATTTGACAAAAACGTTTCGTAGTCGGCAGGATTCGAACCTGCGCGGGGAGACCCCAACAGATTTCTAGTCTGTCGCCTTAACCGCTCTGCCACGACTACTGTATGTTGTAATGTATACCTAGTTGATCTACTCCTATAGGACAGTGCAGTATTTGACAAAAAATGTGTCGTAGTCGGCAGGATTCGAACCTGCGCGGGGAGACCCCAACAGATTTCTAGTCTGTCGCCTTAACCGCTCGGCCACGACTACTGTATGTTGTAATTTGTACCTAGTTAATCTACTCATATAAGACAGTGCAGTATCTGACAACAACATTTCGTAGTCGGCAGGATTCGAACCTGCGCGGGAAGACCCCAACAGATTTCAACTCTGTCGCCTTAACCGCTCTGCCACTACTACTGTATGTTGTAAATTATACCTAGTTGATCTACTCATTTAAGACAGTGCAGTATCTGACAAAAACATTTCGTTGTCGGCCTGATTCGAACCTGCGCGGGGAGACCCCAACAGATTTCTAGTCTGTCGCCTTAACCGTTCGGCCACGACTACAGTATGTTGTAATTTGTACCTTGTTGATCTACACATATAAGACAGTGCAGTATTTGAAAAAAACAGATTTCAACTCTGTCGCCTTAACCGCTCTGCCACGACTACTGTATGTTGTAAATTATACCTAGTTGATCTACTCATTGAAGACAGTGCAGTATCTAACAAAAACATTTCGTAGTCGGCAGGATTCGAACCTGCGCGGGGAGACCCCAACAGATTTCTAGTCTGTCGCTTTAACCGCTCGGCCACGACTACTGCATGTTGTAATTTATACCTAGTTGATCTACTCTTATAGGACAGTGCAGTATTTGACAAAAAACGTTTCGTAGTCGGCAGGATTCGAACCTGCGCGGGGAGACCCCAACAGATTTCTAGTCTGTCGCCTTAACCGTTCGGCCACGACTACAGTATGTTGTAATTTGTACCTTGTTGATCTACTCATTATAAGACAGTGCAATATCTGACAAAAACATTTCGTAGTCGGCAGGATTCGAACCTGCGCGGTAAGACCCCAACAGATTTCAACTCTGTCGCCTTAACCGCTCTGCCACGACTACTGTATGTTGTAAATTATATCTAGTTGATCTACTCATATAAGACAGTGCAGTATTTGAAAAAAACATTTCTTAGTCGGCAGGATTCGAACCTGCGCGGGGAGACCCCAACAGATTTCTAGTCTGTCGCCTTAACCGCTCGGCCACGACTACTGCATGTTGTAATTTATACCTAGTTGATCTACTCCTATAAGACAGTGCAGTATTTGACAACAAATATTCGTAGTCGGCAGGATTCGAACGTGCGCGGGGAGACTCCAACAGATTTCTAGTCTGTCGCCTTAACCGCTCGGCCACGACTACTGTATGTTTTATTTTATACCTAGTTGATCTACTCCTATAGGACAGTGCAGTATTTGACAAAAAACGTTTCGTAGTCGGCAGGATTCGAACCTGCGCGAGGAGACCCCAACAGATTTCTAGTCTGTCGCCTTAACCGTTCGGCCACGACTACTGTATGTTGTAATTTGTACCTAGTTGATCTACTCATATAAGACAGTGCAGTATTTGACAAAAACAATTCGTAGTCAAAGGGTTCGAACCTGCGCGGGGAGGCCCCAACAGATTTCTAGTCTGTCGCCTTAACCGCTCGGCCACGACTACTGCATGTTGTAATTTATACCTAGTTGATCTACTCCTATAGGACAGTGCAGTATTTGACAAAAAACGTTTCGTAGTCGGCAGGATTCGAACCTGCGCGGGGAGACCCCAACAGATTTCTAGTCTGTCGCCTTTACCGCTCGGCCACGACTACTGTATGTTGTAATTTGTACCTAGTTGATCTACTTATATAAGACAGTGCAGTATTTGACAAAAAACGTTTCGTAGTCGGCAGGATTCGAACCTGCGCGGGGAGACCCCAACAGATTTCTAGTCTGTCGCCTTAACCGTTCGGCCACGACTACAGTATGTTGTAATTTGTACCTTGTTGATCTACTCATATAAGACAGTGCAGTATTTGAACAAAAATATTCGTAGTCGGCAGGATTCGAACGTGCGCGTGGAGACCCCAACAGATTTCTAGTATGTCGCCTTAACCGCTCGGCCACGACTACTGTATGTTGTAATTTGTACCTAGTTGATCTACTCATATAAGACAGTGCAGTATTTGACAAAAACAATTCGTAGTCGGCAGGATTCGAACCTGCGCGGGGATACCCCAACAGATTTCCAGTCTGTCGCCTTAACCGCTCGGCCACGACTACTGTATGTTGTAATTTATACCTAGTTGATCTACTCCTATAGGACAGTGCAGTATTTGACAAAACACGTTTCGTAGTCGGCTGGATTCGAACCTGCCCGGGGAGACCCCAACAGATTTCTAGTCTGTCGCCTTAACCGCTCGGCCACGACTACTGTATGTTGTAATTTATACCTAGTTGATCTACTCCTATAGGACAGTGCAGTATTTGACAAAAAACGTTTCGGAGTCGGCAGGATTCGAACCTGCGCGGGGAGACCCCAACAGATTTCTAGTCTGTCGCCTTTACCGCTCGGCCACGACTACTGTATGTTGTAATTTGTACCTAGTTGATCTACTCATATAAGACAGTGCAGTATCTGACAACAACATTTCGTAGTCAGCAGGATTCGAACCTGCGCGGGGAGACCCCAACAGATTTCTAGTCTGTCGCCTTTACCGCTCGGCCACGACTACTGTATGTTGTAATTTGTACCTAGTTGATCTACTTATATAAGACAGTGCAGTATTTGACAAAAAACGTTTCGTAGTCGGCAGGATTCGAACCTGCGCGGGGAGACCCCAACAGATTTCTAGTCTGTCGCCTTAACCGTTCGGCCACGACTACAGTATATTGTAATTTGTACCTTGTTGATCTACTCATATAAGACAGTGCAGTATTTGAAAAAAAATATTCGTAGTCGGCAGGATTCGAACGTGCGCGTGGAGACCCCAACAGATTTCTAGTATGTCGCCTTAACCGCTCGGCCACGACTACTGTATGTTGTAATTTGTACCTAGTTGATCTACTCATATAAGACAGTGCAGTATTTGACAAAAACAATTCGTAGTCGGCAGGATTCGAACCTGCGCGGGGATACCCCAACAGATTTCCAGTCTGTCGCCTTAACCGCTCGGCCACGACTACTGTATGTTGTAATTTATACCTAGTTGATCTACTCCTATAGGACAGTGCAGTATTTGACAAAACACGTTTCGTAGTCGGCTGGATTCGAACCTGCGCGGGGAGACCCCAACAGATTTCTAGTCTGTCGCCTTAACCGCTCGGCCACGACTACTGTATGTTGTAATTTATACCTAGTTGATCTACTCCTATAGGACAGTGCAGTATTTGACAAAAAACGTTTCGGAGTCGGCAGGATTCGAACCTGCGCGGGGAGACCCCAACAGATTTCTAGTCTGTCGCCTTTACCGCTCGGCCACGACTACTGTATGTTGTAATTTGTACCTAGTTGATCTACTCATATAAGACAGTGCAGTATCTGACAACAACATTTCGTAGTCGGCAGGATTCGAACCTGCGCCGGAAGACCCCAACCTATTTCTAGTCTGTCGCCTTAACCGCTCTTACACGACTACTGTATGTTGTAAATTATACCTAGTTGATCTACTCATTTAAGACAGTGCAGTATCTGACAAAAACATTTCGTAGTCAAAGGGTTCGAACCTGCGCGGGGAGACCCCAACAGATTTCTAGTCTGTCGCCTTAACCGCTCGGCCACGACTACTGCATGTTGTAATTTATACCTAGTTGATCTACTCCTATAGGACAGTGCAGTATTTGACAAAAAAAACGTTTCGTAGTCGGCAGGATTCGAACCTGCGCGGGGAGACCCCAACAGATTTCTAGTCTGTTGCCTTAACCGTTCGGCCACGACTACTGTATGTTGTAATTCGTACCTAGTTGATCTACTCATATAAGACAGTGCAGTATTTGACAAAAACAATTCGTAGTCGGCAGGATTCGAACCTGCGCGGGGAGACCCCAACAGATTTCTAGTCTGTCGCCTTAACCGCTCGGCCACGACTACAGCATTTTTCAACATAAACTTAGTTGATCTACTCCTTCCAGACAGTGGTGTATTTGACAAAAACGTTTCGTAGTCGGCAGGATTCGAACCTGCGCGGGGAGACCCCAACAGATTTCTAGTCTGTCGCCTTAACCGCTCTGCCACGACTACTGTATGTTGTAATTTATACCTAGTTGATCTACTCCTATAGGACAGTGCAGTATTTGACAAAAAACGTGTCGTAGTCGGCAGGATTCGAACCTGCGCGGGGAGACCCCAACAGATTTCTAGTCTGTCGCCTTAACCGCTCGGCCACGACTACTGCATGTTGTAATTTATACCTAGTTGATCTACTCCTATAAGACAGTGCAGTATTTGACAACAAATATTCGTAGTCGGCAGGATTCGAACGTGCGCGGGGAGACTCCAACAGATTTCTAGTCTGTCGCCTTAACCGCTCGGCCACGACTACTGTATGTTTTATTTTATACCTAGTTGATCTACTCCTATAGGACAGTGCAGTATTTGACAAAAAACGTTTCGTAGTCGGCAGGATTCGAACCTGCGCGTGGAGACCCCAACAGATTTCTAGTCTGTCGCCTTAACCGCTCGGCCACGACTACTGTATGTTGTAATTTGTACCTAGTTGATCTACTCATATAAGACAGTGCAGTATTTGACAAAAACAATTCGTAGTCGGCAGGATTCGAACCTGCGCGGGGAGACGCCAACAGATTTTTAGTCTGTCGCCTTAACCGCTCGGCCACGACTACTGTATGTTGTAATTTATACCTAGTTGATCTACTCCTCTAGGACAGTGCAGTATTTGACAAAAAACGTTTCGTAGTCGGCAGGATTCGAACCTGCGCGAGGAGACCCCAACAGATTTCTAGTCTGTCGCCTTAACCGCTCGGCCACGACTACTGTATGTTGTAATTTATACCTAGTTGATCTACTCCTATAGGACAGTGCAGTATTTGACAAAAAACGTTTCGTAGTCGGCAGGATTCGAACCTGCGCGGGGAGACCCCAACAGATTTCTAGTCTGTCGCCTTAACCGTTCGGCCACGACTACAGTATGTTGTAATTTGTACCTTGTAGATCTACTCATATAAGACAGTGCAGTATTTGAAAACAAATATTCGTAGTCGGCAGGATTCGAACGTGCGCGGGGAGACCCCAACAGATTTCTAGTCTGTCGCCTTAACCGCTCGGCCACGACTACTGTATGTTTTAATTTATACCTAGTTGATCTACTCCTATAGGACAGTGCAGTATTTGACAAAAAACGTTTCGTAGTGGGCAGGATTCGAACCTGCGCGGGGATACCCCAACAGATTTCCAGTCTGTCGCCTTAACCGCTCGGCCACGACTACTGTATGTTGTAATTTATACCTAGTTGATCTACTCCTATAGGACAGTGCAGTATTTGACAAAACACGTTTCGTAGTCGGCTGGATTCGAACCTGCGCGGGGAGACCCCAACAGATTTCTAGTCTGTCGCCTTAACCGCTCGGCCACGACTACTGTATGTTGTAATTTATACCTAGTTGATCTACTCCTATAGGACAGTGCAGTATTTGACAAAAAACGTTTCGGAGTCGGCAGGATTCGAACCTGCGCGGGGAGACCCCAACAGATTTCTAGTCTGTCGCTTTTACCGCTCGGCCACGACTACTGTATGTTGTAATTTGTACCTAGTTGATCTACTCATATAAGACAGTGCAGTATCTGACAACAACATTTCGTAGTCAGCAGGATTCGAACCTGCGCGGGGAGACCCCAACAGATTTCTAGTCTGTCGCCTTTACCGCTCGGCCACGACTACTGTATGTTGTAATTTGTACCTAATTGATCTACTTATATAAGACAGTGCAGTATTTGACAAAAAACGTTTCGTAGTCGGCAGGATTCGAACCTGCGCGGGGAGACCCCAACAGATTTCTAGTCTGTCGCCTTAACCGTTCGGCCACGACTACAGTATGTTGTAATTTGTACCTTGTTGATCTACTCATATAAGACAGTGCAGTATTTGAACAAAAATATTCGTAGTCGGCAGGATTCGAACGTGCGCGTGGAGACCCCAACAGATTTCTAGTATGTCGCCTTAACCGCTCGGCCACGACTACTGTATGTTGTAATTTGTACCTAGTTGATCTACTCATATAAGACAGTGCAGTATTTGACAAAAACAATTCGTAGTCGGCAGGATTCGAACCTGCGCGGGGATACCCCAACAGATTTCCAGTCTGTCGCCTTAACCGCTCGGCCACGACTACTGTATGTTGTAATTTATACCTAGTTGATCTACTCCTATAGGACAGTGCAGTATTTGACAAAACACGTTTCGTAGTCGGCTGGATTCGAACCTGCGCGGGGAGACCCCAACAGATTTCTAGTCTGTCGCCTTAACCGCTCGGCCACGACTACTGTATGTTGTAATTTATACCTAGTTGATCTACTCCTATAGGACAGTGCAGTATTTGACAAAAAACGTTTCGGAGTCGGCAGGATTCGAACCTGCGCGGGGAGACCCCAACAGATTTCTAGTCTGTCGCCTTTACCGCTCGGCCACGACTACTGTATGTTGTAATTTGTACCTAGTTGATCTACTCATATAAGACAGTGCAGTATCTGACAACAACATTTCGTAGTCGGCAGGATTCGAACCTGCGCCGGAAGACCCCAACCTATTTCTAGTCTGTCGCCTTAACCGCTCTTACACGACTACTGTATGTTGTAAATTATACCTAGTTGATCTACTCATTTAAGACAGTGCAGTATCTGACAAAAACATTTCGTAGTCAAAGGGTTCGAACCTGCGCGGGGAGACCCCAACAGATTTCTAGTCTGTCGCCTTAACCGCTCGGCCACGACTACTGCATGTTGTAATTTATACCTAGTTGATCTACTCCTATAGGACAGTGCAGTATTTGACAAAAAACGTTTCGTAGTCGGCAGGATTCGAACCTGCGCGGGGAGACCCCAACAGATTTCTAGTCTGTTGCCTTAACCGTTCGGCCACGACTACTGTATGTTGTAATTTGTACCTAGTTGATCTACTCATATAAGACAGTGCAGTATTTGACAAAAACAATTCGTAGTCGGCAGGATTCGAACCTGCGCGGGGAGACCCCAACAGATTTCTAGTCTGTCGCCTTAACCGCTCGGCCACGACTACAGCATTTTTCAACATAAACTTAGTTGATCTACTCCTTCCAGACAGTGGTGTATTTGACAAAAACGTTTCGTAGTCGGCAGGATTCGAACCTGCGCGGGGAGACCCAACAGATTTCTAGTCTGTCGCCTTAACCGCTCTGCCACGACTACTGTATGTTGTAATTTATACCTAGTTGATCTACTCCTATAGGACAGTGCAGTATTTGACAAAAAACGTGTCGTAGTCGGCAGGATTCGAACCTGCGCGGGGAGACCCCAACAGATTTCTAGTCTGTCGCCTTAACCGCTCGGCCACGACTACTGTATGTTGTAATTGGTACCTAGTTGATCTACTCATATAAGACAGTGCAGTATCTGACAACAACATTTCGTAGTCGGCAGGATTCGAACCTGCGCGGGAAGACCCCAACAGATTTCAACTCTGTCGCCTTAACCGCTCTGCCACTACTACTGTATGTTGTAAGTTATACCTAGTTGATCTACTCATTTAAGACAGTGCAGTATCTGACAAAAACATTTCGTTGTCGGCCTGATTCGAACCTGCGCGGGGAGACCCCAACAGATTTCTAGTCTGTCGCCTTAACCGTTCGGCCACGACTACAGTATGTTGTAATTTGTACCTTGTTGATCTACACATATAAGACAGTGCAGTATTTGAAAAAAACAGATTTCAACTCTGTCGCCTTAACCGCTCTGCCACGACTACTGTATGTTGTAAATTATACCTAGTTGATCTACTCATTGAAGACAGTGCAGTATCTGACAAAAACATTTCGTAGTCGGCAGGATTCGAACCTGCGCGGGGAGACCCCAACAGATTTCTAGTCTGTCGCCTTAACCGCTCGGCCACGACTACTGCATGTTGTAACTTATACCTAGTTGATCTACTCTTATAGGACAGTGCAGTATTTGACAAAAAACGTTTCGTAGTCGGCAGGATTCGAACCTGCGCGGGGAGACCCCAACAGATTTCTAGTCTGTCGCCTTAACCGTTCGGCCACGACTACAGTATGTTGTAATTTGTACCTTGTTGATCTACTCATTATAAGACAGTGCAATATCTGACAAAAACATTTCGTAGTCGGCAGGATTCGAACCTGCGCGGTAAGACCCCAACAGATTTCAACTCTGTCGCCTTAACCGCTCTGCCACGACTACTGTATGTTGTAAATTATATCTAGTTGATCTACTCATATAAGACAGTGCAGTATTTGAAAAAAACATTTCTTAGTCGGCCGGATTCGAACCTGCGCGGGAGGCCCCAACAGATTTCTAGTCTGTCGCCTTAACCGCTCGGCCACGACTACTGCATGTTGTAATTTATACCTAGTTGATCTACTCCTATAAGACAGTGCAGTATTTGACAACAAATATTCGTAGTCGGCAGGATTCGAACGTGCGCGGGGAGACCCCAACAGATTTCTAGTCTGTCGCCTTAACCGCTCGGCCACGACTACTGTATGTTTTATTTTATACCTAGTTGATCTACTCCTATAGGACAGTGCAGTATTTGACAAAAAACGTTTCGTAGTCGGCAGGATTCGAACCTGCGCGTGGAGACCCCAACATATTTCTAGTCTGTCGCCTTAACCGCTCGGCCACGACTACTGTATGTTGTAATTTGTACCTAGTTGATCTACTCATATAAGACAGTGCAGTATTTGACAAAAACAATTCGTAGTCGGCAGGATTCGAACCTGCGCGGGGAGACCCCAACAGATTTTTAGTCTGTCGCCTTAACCGCTCGGCCACGACTACTGTATGTTGTAATTTATACCTAGTTGATCTACTCCTCTAGGACAGTGCAGTATTTGACAAAAAACGTTTCGTAGTCGGCAGGATTCGAACCTGCGCGAGGAGACCCCAACAGATTTCTAGTCTGTCGCCTTAACCGCTCGGCCACGACTACTGTATGTTGTAATTTATACCTAGTTGATCTACTCCTATAGGACAGTGCAGTATTTGACAAAAAACGTTTCGTAGTCGGCAGGATTCGAACCTGCGCGGGGAGACCCCAACAGATTTCTAGTCTGTCGCCTTAACCGTTCGGCCACGACTACAGTATGTTGTAATTTGTACCTTGTTGATCTACTCATATAAGACAGTGCAGTATTTGAAAAAAAATATTCGTAGTCGGCAGGATTCGAACGTGCGCGGGGAGACCCCAACAGATTTCTAGTCTGTCGCCTTAACCGCTCGGCCACGACTACTGTATGTTTTAATTTATACCTAGTTGATCTACTCCTATAGGACAGTGCAGTATTTTACAAAAAACGTTTCGTAGTGGGCAGGATTCGAACCTGCGCGTGGAGACCCCAACAGATTTCTAGTATGTCGCCTTAACCGCTCGGCCACGACTACTGTATGTTGTAATTTGTACCTAGTTGATCTACTCATATAAGACAGTGCAGTATTTGACAAAAACAATTCGTAGTCGGCAGGATTCGAACCTGCGCGGGGATACCCCAACAGATTTCCAGTCTGTCGCCTTAACCGCTCGGCCACGACTACTGTATGTTGTAATTTATACCTAGTTGATCTACTCCTATAGGACAGTGCAGTATTTGACAAAACACGTTTCGTAGTCGGCTGGATTCGAACCTGCGCGGGGAGACCCCAACAGATTTCTAGTCTGTCGCCTTAACCGCTCGGCCACGACTACTGTATGTTGTAATTTATACCTAGTTGATCTACTCCTATAGGACAGTGCAGTATTTGACAAAAAACGTTTCGGAGTCGGCAGGATTCGAACCTGCGCGGGGAGACCCCAACAGATTTCTAGTCTGTCGCCTTTACCGCTCGGCCACGACTACTGTATGTTGTAATTTGTACCTAGTTGATCTACTCATATAAGACATTGCAGTATCTGACAACAACATTTCGTAGTCGGCAGGATTCGAACCTGCGCCGGAAGACCCCAACCTATTTCTAGTCTGTCGCCTTAACCGCTCTTACACGACTACTGTATGTTGTAAATTATACCTAGTTGATCTACTCATTTAAGACAGTGCAGTATCTGACAAAAACATTTCGTAGTCAAAGGGTTCGAACCTGCGCGGGGAGACCCCAACAGATTTCTAGTCTGTCGCCTTAACCGCTCGGCCACGACTACTGCATGTTGTAATTTATACCTAGTTGATCTACTCCTATAGGACAGTGCAGTATTTGACAAAAAACGTTTCGTAGTCGGCAGGATTCGAACCTGCGCGGGGAGACCCCAACAGATTTCTAGTCTGTTGCCTTAACCGTTCGGCCACGACTACTGTATGTTGTAATTTGTACCTAGTTGATCTACCATATAAGACAGTGCAGTATTTGACAAAAACAATTCGTAGTCGGCAGGATTCGAACCTGCGCGGGGAGACCCCAACAGATTTCTAGTCTGTCGCCTTAACCGCTCGGCCACGACTACAGCATTTTTCAATATAAACTTAGTTGATCTACTCCTTCCAGACAGTGGTGTATTTGACAAAAACGTTTCGTAGTCGGCAGGATTCGAACCTGCGCGGGGAGACCCCAACAGATTTCTAGTCTGTCGCCTTAACCGCTCTGCCACGACTACTGTATGTTGTAATTTATACCTAGTTGATCTACTCCTATAGGACAGTGCAGTATTTGACAAAAAACGTGTCGTAGTCGGCAGGATTCGAACCTGCGCGGGGAGACCCCAACAGATTTCTAGTCTGTCGCCTTAACCGCTCGGCCACGACTACTGTATGTTGTAATTTGTACCTAGTTGATCTACTCATATAAGACAGTGCAGTATCTGACAACAACATTTCGTAGTCGGCAGGATTCGAACCTGCGCGGGAAGACCCCAACAGATTTCAACTCTGTCGCCTTAACCGCTCTGCCACTACTACTGTATGTTGTAAATTATACCTAGTTGATCTACTCATTTAAGACAGTGCAGTATCTGACAAAAACATTTCGTTGTCGGCCTGATTCGAACCTGCGCGGGGAGACCCCAACAGATTTCTAGTCTGTCGCCTTAACCGTTCGGCCACGACTACAGTATGTTGTAATTTGTACCTTGTTGATCTACACATATAAGACAGTGCAGTATTTGAAAAAAACAGATTTCAACTCTGTCGCCATAACCGCTCTGCCACGACTACTGTATGTTGTAAATTATACCTAGTTGATCTACTCATTGAAGACAGTGCAGTATCTGACAAAAACATTTCGTAGTCTGCAGGATTCGAACCTGCGCGGGGAGACCCCAACAGATTTCTAGTCTGTCGCCTTAACCGCTCGGCCACGACTACTGCATGTTGTAATTTATACCTAGTTGATCTACTCTTATAGGACAGTGCAGTATTTGACAAAAAACGTTTCGTAGTCGGCAGGATTCGAACCTGCGCGGGGAGACCCCAACAGATTTCTAGTCTGTCGCCTTAACCGTTCGGCCACGACTACAGTATGTTGTAATTTGTACCTTGTTGATCTACTCATTATAAGACAGTGCAATATCTGACAAAAACATTTCGTAGTCGGCAGGATTCGAACCTGCGCGGTAAGACCCCAACAGATTTCAACTCTGTCGCCTTAACCGCTCTGCCACGACTACTGTATGTTGTAAATTATATCTAGTTGATCTACTCATATAAGACAGTGCAGTATTTGAAAAAAACATTTCTTAGTCGGCAGGATTCGAACCTGCGCGGGGAGACCCCAACAGATTTCTAGTCTGTCGCCTTAACCGCTCGGCCACGACTACTGCATGTTGTAATTTATACCTAGTTGATCTACTCCTATAAGACAGTGCAGTATTTGACAAAAACGTTTCGTAGTCGGCAGGATTCGAACGTGCGCGGGGAGACCCCAACAGATTTCTAGTCTGTCGCCTTAACCGCTCGGCCACGACTACTGTATGTTTTATTTTATACCTAGTTGATCTACTCCTATAGGACAGTGCAGTATTTGACAAAAAACGTTTCGTAGTCGGCAGGATTCGAACCTGCGCGTGGAGACCCCAACAGATTTCTAGTCTGTCGCCTTAACCGCTCGGCCACGACTACTGTATGTTGTAATTTGTACCTAGTTGATCTACTCATATAAGACAGTGCAGTATTTGACAAAAACAATTCGTAGTCGGCAGGATTCGAACCTGCGCGGGGAGACCCCAACAGATTTCTAGTCTGTCGCCTTAACCGCTCGGCCACGACTACAGCATTTTTCAATATAAACTTAGTTGATCTACTCCTTCCAGACAGTGGTGTATTTGACAAAAACGTTTCGTAGTCGGCAGGATTCGAACCTGCGCGGGGAGACCCCAACAGATTTCTAGTCTGTCGCCTTAACCGCTCGGCCACGACTACTGTATGTTGTAATTTATACCTAGTTGATCTACACCTATAAGACAGTGCAGTATTTGACAAAAAACGTGTCGTAGTCGGCAGGATTCGAACCTGCGCGGGGAGTCCCAACAGATTTCTAGTCTGTTGCCTTAACCGCCCGGCCACGACTACTGTATGTTGTAATTTGTACCTAGTTGATCTACTCATATAAGACAGTGCAGTATCTGACAACAACATTTCGTAGTCGGCAGGATTCGAACCTGCGCGGGAAGACCCCAACAGATTTCAACTCTGTCGCCTTAACCGCTCTGCCACTACTACTGTATGTTGTAAATTATACCTAGTTGATCTACTCATTTAAGACAGTGCAGTATCTGACAAAAACATTTCGTAGTCGGCCGGATTCGAACCTGCGCGGGGAGACCCCAACATATTTCTAGTATGTCGCCTTAACCGTTCGGCCACGACTACAGTATGTTGTAATTTGTACCTTGTTGATCTACTTATATAAGACAGTGCAGTATCTGACAAAAACATTTCGTAGTCGGCAGGATTCGAACCTGCGCGGTAAGACCCCAACAGATTTCAACTCTGTCGCCTTAACCTCTCTGCCACTACTACTGTATGTTGTAAATTACACCTAGTTGATCTACTCATTATAAGACAGTGCAATATCTGACAAAAACATTTCGTAGTCGGCAGGATTCGAACCTGCGCGGTAAGACCCCAACAGATTTCAACTCTGTCGCCTTAACCGCTCTGCCACGACTACTGTATGTTGTAAATTATATCTAGTTGATCTACTCATATAAGACAGTGCAGTATTTGAAAAAAACATGTCTTAGTCGGCAGGATTCGAACCTGCGCGGGGAGACCCTAACAGATTTCTAGTCTGTCGCCTTAACCGCTCGGCCACGACTACTGCATGTTGTAATTTATACCTAGTTGATCTACTCCTATAAGACAGTGCAGTATTTGACAACAAATATTCGTAGTCGGCAGGATTCGAACGTGCGCGGGGAGACCCCAACAGATTTCTAGTCTGTCGCCTTAACCGCTCGGCCACGACTACTGTATGTTTTAATTTATACCTAGTTGATCTACTCCTATAGGACAGTGCAGTATTTGACAAAAAACGTTTCGTAGTCGGCAGGATTCGAACGTGCGCGTGGAGACCCCAACAGATTTCTAGTCTGTCGCCTTAACCGCTCGGCCACGACTACTGTATGTTGTAATTTGTACCTAGTTGATCTACTCATATAAGACAGTGCAGTATTTGACAAAAACAATTCGTAGTCGGCAGGATTCGAACCTGCGCGGGGATACCCCAACAGATTTCCAGTCTGTCGCCTTAACCGCTCGGCCACGACTACTGTATGTTGTAATTTATACCTAGTTGATCTACTCCTATAGGACAGTGCAGTATTTGACAAAACACGTTTCGTAGTCGGCTGGATTCGAACCTGCGCGGGGAGACCCCAACAGATTTCTAGTCTGTCGCCTTAACCGCTCGGCCACGACTACTGTATGTTGTAATTTATACCTAGTTGATCTACTCCTATAGGACAGTGCAGTATTTGACAAAAAACGTTTCGGAGTCGGCAGGATTCGAACCTGCGCGGGGAGACCCCAACAGATTTCTAGTCTGTCGCCTTTACCGCTCGGCCACGACTACTGTATGTTGTAATTTGTACCTAGTTGATCTACTCATATAAGACAGTGCAGTATCTGACAACAACATTTCGTAGTCGGCAGGATTCGAACCTGCGCCGGAAGACCCCAACCTATTTCTAGTCTGTCGCCTTAACCGCTCTTACACGACTACTGTATGTTGTAAATTATACCTAGTTGATCTACTCATTTAAGACAGTGCAGTATCTGACAAAAACATTTCGTAGTCAAAGGGTTCGAACCTGCGCGGGGAGACCCCAACAGATTTCTAGTCTGTCGCCTTAACCGCTCGGCCACGACTACTGCATGTTGTAATTTATACCTAGTTGATCTACTCCTATAGGACAGTGCAGTATTTGACAAAAAACGTTTCGTAGTCGGCAGGATTCGAACCTGCGCGGGGAGACCCCAACAGATTTCTAGTCTGTTGCCTTAACCGTTCGGCCACGACTACTGTATGTTGTAATTTGTACCTAGTTGATCTACTCATATAAGACAGTGCAGTATTTGACAAAAACAATTCGTAGTCGGCAGGATTCGAACCTGCGCGGGGAGACCCCAACAGATTTCTAGTCTGTCGCCTTAACCGCTCGGCCACGACTACAGCATTTTTCAACATAAACTTAGTTGATCTACTCCTTCCAGACAGTGGTGTATTTGACAAAAACGTTTCGTAGTCGGCAGGATTCGAACCTGCGCGGGGAGACCCAACAGATTTCTAGTCTGTCGCCTTAACCGCTCTGCCACGACTACTGTATGTTGTAATTTATACCTAGTTGATCTACTCCTATAGGACAGTGCAGTATTTGACAAAAAACGTGTCGTAGTCGGCAGGATTCGAACCTGCGCGGGGAGACCCCAACAGATTTCTAGTATGTCGCCTTAACCGCTCGGCCACGACTACTGTATGTTGTAATTTATACCTAGTTGATCTACACCTATAAGACAGTGCAGTATTTGACAAAAAACGTGTCGTAGTCGGCAGGATTCGAACCTGCGCGGGGAGACCCCAACAGATTTCTAGTCTGTTGCCTTAACCGCCCGGCCACGACTACTGTATGTTGTAATTTGTACCTAGTTGATCTACTCATATAAGACAGTGCAGTATCTGACAACAACATTTCGTAGTCGGCAGGATTCGAACCTGCGCGGGAAGACCCCAACAGATTTCAACTCTGTCGCCTTAACCGCTCTGCCACTACTACTGTATGTTGTAAATTATACCTAGTTGATCTACTCATTTAAGACAGTGCAGTATCTGACAAAAACATTTCGTAGTCGGCCGGATTCGAACCTGCGCGGGGAGACCCCAACATATTTCTAGTATGTCGCCTTAACCGTTCGGCCACGACTACAGTATGTTGTAATTTGTACCTTGTTGATCTACTTATATAAGACAGTGCAGTATCTGACAAAAACATTTCGTAGTCGGCAGGATTCGAACCTGCGCGGTAAGACCCCAACAGATTTCAACTCTGTCGCCTTAACCTCTCTGCCACTACTACTGTATGTTGTAAATTACACCTAGTTGATCTACTCATTATAAGACAGTGCAATATCTGACAAAAACATTTCGTAGTCGGCAGGATTCGAACCTGCGCGGTAAGACCCCAACAGATTTCAACTCTGTCGCCTTAACCGCTCTGCCACGACTACTGTATGTTGTAAATTATATCTAGTTGATCTACTCATATAAGACAGTGCAGTATTTGAAAAAAACATGTCTTAGTCGGCAGGATTCGAACCTGCGCGGGGAGACCCTAACAGATTTCTAGTCTGTCGCCTTAACCGCTCGGCCACGACTACTGCATGTTGTAATTTATACCTAGTTGATCTACTCCTATAAGACAGTGCAGTATTTGACAACAAATATTCGTAGTCGGCAGGATTCGAACGTGCGCGGGGAGACCCCAACAGATTTCTAGTCTGTCGCCTTAACCGCTCGGCCACGACTACTGTATGTTTTAATTTATACCTAGTTGATCTACTCCTATAGGACAGTGCAGTATTTGACAAAAAACGTTTCGTAGTCGGCAGGATTCGAACGTGCGCGTGGAGACCCCAACAGATTTCTAGTCTGTCGCCTTAACCGCTCGGCCACGACTACTGTATGTTGTAATTTGTACCTAGTTGATCTACTCATATAAGACAGTGCAGTATTTGACAAAAACAATTCGTAGTCGGCAGGATTCGAACCTGCGCGGGGATACCCCAACAGATTTCCAGTCTGTCGCCTTAACCGCTCGGCCACGACTACTGTATGTTGTAATTTATACCTAGTTGATCTACTCCTATAGGACAGTGCAGTATTTGACAAAACACGTTTCGTAGTCGGCTGGATTCGAACCTGCGCGGGGAGACCCCAACAGATTTCTAGTCTGTCGCCTTAACCGCTCGGCCACGACTACTGTATGTTGTAATTTATACCTAGTTGATCTACTCCTATAGGACAGTGCAGTATTTGACAAAAAACGTTTCGGAGTCGGCAGGATTCGAACCTGCGCGGGGAGACCCCAACAGATTTCTAGTCTGTCGCCTTTACCGCTCGGCCACGACTACTGTATGTTGTAATTTGTACCTAGTTGATCTACTCATATAAGACAGTGCAGTATCTGACAACAACATTTCGTAGTCGGCAGGATTCGAACCTGCGCCGGAAGACCCCAACCTATTTCTAGTCTGTCGCCTTAACCGCTCTTACACGACTACTGTATGTTGTAAATTATACCTAGTTGATCTACTCATTTAAGACAGTGCAGTATCTGACAAAAACATTTCGTAGTCAAAGGGTTCGAACCTGCGCGGGGAGACCCCAACAGATTTCTAGTCTGTCGCCTTAACCGCTCGGCCACGACTACTGCATGTTGTAATTTATACCTAGTTGATCTACTCCTATAGGACAGTGCAGTATTTGACAAAAAACGTTTCGTAGTCGGCAGGATTCGAACCTGCGCGGGGAGACCCCAACAGATTTCTAGTCTGTTGCCTTAACCGTTCGGCCACGACTACTGTATGTTGTAATTTGTACCTAGTTGATCTACTCATATAAGACAGTGCAGTATTTGACAAAAACAATTCGTAGTCGGCAGGATTCGAACCTGCGCGGGGAGACCCCAACAGATTTCTAGTCTGTCGCCTTAACCGCTCGGCCACGACTACAGCATTTTTCAACATAAACTTAGTTGATCTACTCCTTCCAGACAGTGGTGTATTTGACAAAAACGTTTCGTAGTCGGCAGGATTCGAACCTGCGCGGGGAGACCCAACAGATTTCTAGTCTGTCGCCTTAACCGCTCTGCCACGACTACTGTATGTTGTAATTTATACCTAGTTGATCTACTCCTATAGGACAGTGCAGTATTTGACAAAAAACGTGTCGTAGTCGGCAGGATTCGAACCTGCGCGGGGAGACCCCAACAGATTTCTAGTCTGTCGCCTTAACCGCTCGGCCACGACTACTGTATGTTGTAATTGGTACCTAGTTGATCTACTCATATAAGACAGTGCAGTATCTGACAACAACATTTCGTAGTCGGCAGGATTCGAACCTGCGCGGGAAGACCCCAACAGATTTCAACTCTGTCGCCTTAACCGCTCTGCCACTACTACTGTATGTTGTAAGTTATACCTAGTTGATCTACTCATTTAAGACAGTGCAGTATCTGACAAAAACATTTCGTTGTCGGCCTGATTCGAACCTGCGCGGGGAGACCCCAACAGATTTCTAGTCTGTCGCCTTAACCGTTCGGCCACGACTACAGTATGTTGTAATTTGTACCTTGTTGATCTACACATATAAGACAGTGCAGTATTTGAAAAAAACAGATTTCAACTCTGTCGCCTTAACCGCTCTGCCACGACTACTGTATGTTGTAAATTATACCTAGTTGATCTACTCATTGAAGACAGTGCAGTATCTGACAAAAACATTTCGTAGTCGGCAGGATTCGAACCTGCGCGGGGAGACCCCAACAGATTTCTAGTCTGTCGCCTTAACCGCTCGGCCACGACTACTGCATGTTGTAACTTATACCTAGTTGATCTACTCTTATAGGACAGTGCAGTATTTGACAAAAAACGTTTCGTAGTCGGCAGGATTCGAACCTGCGCGGGGAGACCCCAACAGATTTCTAGTCTGTCGCCTTAACCGTTCGGCCACGACTACAGTATGTTGTAATTTGTACCTTGTTGATCTACTCATTATAAGACAGTGCAATATCTGACAAAAACATTTCGTAGTCGGCAGGATTCGAACCTGCGCGGTAAGACCCCAACAGATTTCAACTCTGTCGCCTTAACCGCTCTGCCACGACTACTGTATGTTGTAAATTATATCTAGTTGATCTACTCATATAAGACAGTGCAGTATTTGAAAAAAACATTTCTTAGTCGGCCGGATTCGAACCTGCGCGGGGAGGCCCCAACAGATTTCTAGTCTGTCGCCTTAACCGCTCGGCCACGACTACTGCATGTTGTAATTTATACCTAGTTGATCTACTCCTATAAGACAGTGCAGTATTTGACAACAAATATTCGTAGTCGGCAGGATTCGAACGTGCGCGGGGAGACCCCAACAGATTTCTAGTCTGTCGCCTTAACCGCTCGGCCACGACTACTGTATGTTTTATTTTATACCTAGTTGATCTACTCCTATAGGACAGTGCAGTATTTGACAAAAAACGTTTCGTAGTCGGCAGGATTCGAACCTGCGCGTGGAGACCCCAACATATTTCTAGTCTGTCGCCTTAACCGCTCGGCCACGACTACTGTATGTTGTAATTTGTACCTAGTTGATCTACTCATATAAGACAGTGCAGTATTTGACAAAAACAATTCGTAGTCGGCAGGATTCGAACCTGCGCGGGGAGACCCCAACAGATTTTTAGTCTGTCGCCTTAACCGCTCGGCCACGACTACTGTATGTTGTAATTTATACCTAGTTGATCTACTCCTCTAGGACAGTGCAGTATTTGACAAAAAAACGTTTCGTAGTCGGCAGGATTCGAACCTGCGCGAGGAGACCCCAACAGATTTCTAGTCTGTCGCCTTAACCGCTCGGCCACGACTACTGTATGTTGTAATTTATACCTAGTTGATCTACTCCTATAGGACAGTGCAGTATTTGACAAAAAACGTTTCGTAGTCGGCAGGATTCGAACCTGCGCGGGGAGACCCCAACAGATTTCTAGTCTGTCGCCTTAACCGTTCGGCCACGACTACAGTATGTTGTAATTTGTACCTTGTTGATCTACTCATATAAGACAGTGCAGTATTTGAAAAAAAATATTCGTAGTCGGCAGGATTCGAACGTGCGCCGGGAGACCCCAACAGATTTCTAGTCTGTCGCCTTAACCGCTCGGCCACGACTACTGTATGTTTTAATTTATACCTAGTTGATCTACTCCTATAGGACAGTGCAGTATTTTACAAAAAACGTTTCGTAGTGGGCAGGATTCGAACCTGCGCGTGGAGACCCCAACAGATTTCTAGTATGTCGCCTTAACCGCTCGGCCACGACTACTGTATGTTGTAATTTGTACCTAGTTGATCTACTCATATAAGACAGTGCAGTATTTGACAAAAACAATTCGTAGTCGGCAGGATTTCTAGTCTGTCGCCTTAACCGCTCGGCCACGACTACAGCATTTTTCAATATAAACTTAGTTGATCTACTCCTTCCAGACAGTGGTGTATTTGACAAAAACGTTTCGTAGTCGGCAGGATTCGAACCTGCGCGGGGAGACCCCAACAGATTTCTAGTCTGTCGCCTTAACCGCTCTGCCACGACTACTGTATGTTGTAATTTATACCTAGTTGATCTACTCCTATAGGACAGTGCAGTATTTGACAAAAAACGTGTCGTAGTCGGCAGGATTCGAACCTGCGCGGGGAGACCCCAACAGATTTCTAGTCTGTCGCCTTAACCGCTCGGCCACGACTACTGTATGTTGTAATTTGTACCTAGTTGATCTACTCATATAAGACAGTGCAGTATCTGACAACAACATTTCGTAGTCGGCAGGATTCGAACCTGCGCGGGAAGACCCCAACAGATTTCAACTCTGTCGCCTTAACCGCTCTGCCACTACTACTGTATGTTGTAAATTATACCTAGTTGATCTAATCATTTAAGACAGTGCAGTATCTGACAAAAACATTTCGTTGTCGGCCTGATTCGAACCTGCGCGGGGAGACCCCAACAGATTTCTAGTCTGTCGCCTTAACCGTTCGGCCACGACTACAGTATGTTGTAATTTGTACCTTGTTGATCTACACATATAAGACAGTGCAGTATTTGAAAAAAACAGATTTCAACTCTGTCGCCTTAACCGCTCTGCCACGACTACTGTATGTTGTAAATTATACCTAGTTGATCTACTCATTGAAGACAGTGCAGTATCTGACAAAAACATTTCGTAGTCTGCAGGATTCGAACCTGCGCGGGGAGACCCCAACAGATTTCTAGTCTGTCGCCTTAACCGCTCGGCCACGACTACTGCATGTTGTAATTTATACCTAGTTGATCTACTCTTATAGGACAGTGCAGTATTTGACAAAAAACGTTTCGTAGTCGGCAGGATTCGAACCTGCGCGGGGAGACCCCAACAGATTTCTAGTCTGTCGCCTTAACCGTTCGGCCACGACTACAGTATGTTGTAATTTGTACCTTGTTGATCTACTCATTATAAGACAGTGCAATATCTGACAAAAACATTTCGTAGTCGGCAGGATTCGAACCTGCGCGGTAAGACCCCAACAGATTTCAACTCTGTCGCCTTAACCGCTCTGCCACGACTACTGTATGTTGTAAATTATATCTAGTTGATCTACTCATATAAGACAGTGCAGTATTTGAAAAAAACATTTCTTAGTCGGCAGGATTCGAACCTGCGCGGGGAGACCCCAACAGATTTCTAGTCTGTCGCCTTAACCGCTCGGCCACGACTACTGCATGTCGTAATTTATACCTAGTTGATCTACTCCTATAAGACAGTGCAGTATTTGACAAAAACGTTTCGTAGTCGGCAGGATTCGAACGTGCGCGGGGAGACCCCAACAGATTTCTAGTCTGTCGCCTTAACCGCTCGGCCACGACTACTGTATGTTTTATTTTATACCTAGTTGATCTACTCCTATAGGACAGTGCAGTATTTGACAAAAAACGTTTCGTAGTCGGCAGGATTCGAACCTGCGCGTGGAGACCCCAACAGATTTCTAGTCTGTCGCCTTAACCGCTCGGCCACGACTACTGTATGTTGTAATTTGTACCTAGTTGATCTACTCATATAAGACAGTGCAGTATTTGACAAAAACAATTCGTAGTCGGCAGGATTCGAACCTGCGCGGGGAGACCCCAACAGATTTCTAGTCTGTCGCCTTAACCGCTCGGCCACGACTACAGCATTTTTCAATATAAACTTAGTTGATCTACTCCTTCCAGACAGTGGTGTATTTGACAAAAACGTTTCGTAGTCGGCAGGATTCGAACCTGCGCGGGGAGACCCCAACAGATTTCTAGTCTGTCGCCTTAACCGCTCGGCCACGACTACTGTATGTTGTAATTTATACCTAGTTGATCTACACCTATAAGACAGTGCAGTATTTGACAAAAAACGTGTCGTAGTCGGCAGGATTCGAACCTGCGCGGGGAGACCCCAACAGATTTCTAGTCTGTTGCCTTAACCGCCCGGCCACGACTACTGTATGTTGTAATTTGTACCTAGTTGATCTACTCATATAAGACAGTGCAGTATCTGACAACAACATTTCGTAGTCGGCAGGATTCGAACCTGCGCGGGAAGACCCCAACAGATTTCAACTCTGTCGCCTTAACCGCTCTGCCACTACTACTGTATGTTGTAAATTATACCTAGTTGATCTACTCATTTAAGACAGTGCAGTATCTGACAAAAACATTTCGTAGTCGGCCGGATTCGAACCTGCGCGGGGAGACCCCAACATATTTCTAGTATGTCGCCTTAACCGTTCGGCCACGACTACAGTATGTTGTAATTTGTACCTTGTTGATCTACTTATATAAGACAGTGCAGTATCTGACAAAAACATTTCGTAGTCGGCAGGATTCGAACCTGCGCGGTAAGACCCCAACAGATTTCAACTCTGTCGCCTTAACCTCTCTGCCACTACTACTGTATGTTGTAAATTACACCTAGTTGATCTACTCATTATAAGACAGTGCAATATCTGACAAAAACATTTCGTAGTCGGCAGGATTCGAACCTGCGCGGTAAGACCCCAACAGATTTCAACTCTGTCGCCTTAACCGCTCTGCCACGACTACTGTATGTTGTAAATTATATCTAGTTGATCTACTCATATAAGACAGTGCAGTATTTGAAAAAAACATGTCTTAGTCGGCAGGATTCGAACCTGCGCGGGGAGACCCCAACAGATTTCTAGTCTGTCGCCTTAACCGCTCGGCCACGACTACTGCATGTTGTAATTTATACCTAGTTGATCTACTCCTATAAGACAGTGCAGTATTTGACAACAAATATTCGTAGTCGGCAGGATTCGAACGTGCGCGGGGAGACCCCAACAGATTTCTAGTCTGTCGCCTTAACCGCTCGGCCACGACTACTGTATGTTTTAATTTATACCTAGTTGATCTACTCCTATAGGACAGTGCAGTATTTGACAAAAAACGTTTCGTAGTCGGCAGGATTCGAACGTGCGCGTGGAGACCCCAACAGATTTCTAGTCTGTCGCCTTAACCGCTCGGCCACGACTACTGTATGTTGTAATTTGTACCTAGTTGATCTACTCATATAAGACAGTGCAGTATTTGACAAAAACAATTCGTAGTCGGCAGGATTCGAACCTGCGCGGGGAGACCCCAACAGATTTCTAGTCTGTCGCCTTAACCGCTCGGCCACGACTACAGCATTTTTCAATATAAACTTAGTTGATCTACTCCTTCCAGACAGTGGTGTATTTGACAAAAACGTTTCGTAGTCGGCAGGATTCGAACCTGCGCGGGGAGACCCCAACAGATTTCTAGTCTGTCGCCTTAACCGCTCGGCCACGACTACTGTATGTTGTAATTTATACCTAGTTGATCTACACCTATAAGACAGTGCAGTATTTGACAAAAAACGTGTCGTAGTCGGCAGGATTCGAACCTGCGCGGGGAGACCCCAACAGATTTCTAGTCTGTTGCCTTAACCGCCCGGCCATGACTACTGTATGTTGTAATTTGTACCTAGTTGATCTACTCATATAAGACAGTGCAGTATCTGACAACAACATTTCGTAGTCGGCAGGATTCGAACCTGCGCCGGAAGACCCCAACAGATTTCAACTCTGTCGCCTTAACCGCTCTGCCACTACTACTGTATGTTGTAAATTATACCTAGTTGATCTACTCATTTAAGACAGTGCAGTATCTGACAAAAACATTTCGTAGTCGGCAGGATTCGAACCTGCGCGGGGAGACCCCAACAGATTTCTAGTCTGTCGCCTTAACCGCTCGGCCACGACTACTGCATGTTGTAATTTATACCTAGTTGATCTACTCCTATAGGACAGTGCAGTATTTGACAAAAAACGTTTCGTAGTCGGCCGGATTCGAACCTGCGCGGGGAGACCCCAACATATTTCTAGTATGTCGCCTTAACCGTTCGGCCACGACTACAGTATGTTGTAATTTGTACCTTGTTGATCTACTCATATAAGACAGTGCAGTATCTGACAAAAACATTTTGTAGTCGGCAGGATTCGAACCTGCGCGGTAAGACCCCAACAGATTTCAACTCTGTCGCCTTAACCTCTCTGCCACGACTACTGTATGTTGTAAATTACACCTAGTTGATCTACTCATATAAGACAGTGCAGTATTTGACAAAAACATTTCGTAGTCGGCAGGATTCGAACCTGCGCGGGGAGACCCCAACAGATTTCTAGTCTGTCGCCTTAACCGCTCGGCCACGACTACTGCATGTTGTAATTTATACCTAGTTGATCTACTCCTATAGGACAGTGCAGTATTTGACAAAAAACGTTTCGTAGTCGGCAGGATTGGAACCTGCGCGGGGAGACCCCAACAGATTTCTAGTCTGTCGCCTTAACCGCTCGGCCACGACTACTGTATGTTGTAATTTATACCTAGTTGATCTACTCATATAGGACAGTGCAGTATTTGACAAAAAACGTTTCGTAGTCGGCAGGATTCGAACCTGCGCGGGGAGACCCCAACAGATTTCTAGTCTGTCGCCTTAACCACTCGGCCACGACTACTGTATGTTGTAATTTGTACCTAGTTGATCTACTCATTTAAGACAGTGCAGTATCTGACAAAAAATATTTCGTAGTCGGCAGGATTCGAACCTGCGCGGGGAGACCCCAACAGATATCTAGTCTGTCGCCTTAACCACTCGGCCACGACTACTGTATGTTGTAATTTATACCTAGTTGATCTACTTCTATAGGACAGTGCAGTATTTGACAAAAAACGTTTCGTAGTTGGCAGGATTCGAACCTGCGCGGGGAGATCCCAACAGATTTCTAGTCTGTCGCCTTAACCGCTCGGCCACGACTACTGCGTGTTGTAATTTATACCTAGTTGATCTACTCCTATAGGACAGTGCAGTATTTGACAAAAACATTTCGTAGTCGGCAGGATTCGAACCTGCGCGGGGAGACCCCAACAGATTTCAACTCTGTCGCCTTAACCGCTCTGCCACGACTACTGTATGTTGTAAATTATACCTAGTTGATCTACTCATTTAAGACAGTGCAGTATCTGACAAAAACATTTCGTAGTCGGCAGGATTCGAACCTGCGCGGGGAGATCCCAACAGATTTCTAGTCTGTCGCCTTAACCGCTCGGCCACGACTACTGCGTGTTGTAATTTATACCTAGTTGATCTACTCCTATAGGACAGTGCAGTATTTGACAAAAACATTTCGTAGTCGGCAGGATTCGAACCTGCGCGGGGAGACCCCAACAGATATCTAGTCTGTCGCCTTAACCGCTCGGCCACGACTACTGTTTGTTGTAATTTATACCTAGTTGATCTACTCCTATAGGACAGTACAGTATTTGACAAAAAACGTTTCGTATTCGGCAGGATTCGAACCAGCGCGGGGAGACCCCAGCATATTTCTAGTATGTCGTCTTAACCACTCGGCCACGACTACTCTATGTTGTAATTTGTACCTAGTTGATCTACTCATATAAGACAGTGCAGTATTTGACAAAAACATTTCGTAGTCGGCAGGATTCGAACATGAGCGGGGAGACCCCAACAGATTTCTAGTCTGCCGCCTTAACCGCTCGGCCACGACTACTGTATGTTGTAAATTACACCTAGTTGATCTACTCATATAAGACAGTGCAGTATTTGACAAAAACATTTCGTAGTCGGCAGGATTCGAACCTGCGCGGGGAGACCCCAACAGATTTCTAGTCTGTCGCCTTAACCGCTCGGCCACGACTACTGCATGTTGTAATTTATACCTAGTTGATCTACTCCTATAGGACAGTGCAGTATTTGACAATAAAAAAATTCGTAGTCGGCAGGATTGGAACCTGCGCGGGGAGACCCCAACAGATTTCTAGT
Organism: Crossaster papposus; assembly: GCA_037893245.1. NCBI lineage: Eukaryota > Metazoa > Echinodermata > Asteroidea > Velatida > Solasteridae > Crossaster > Crossaster papposus. The sequence goes on along the minus strand of JBAIAA010000387.1, from coordinate 2,688,557 downwards.
CTGTCGCCTTAACCGCTCGGCCACGACTACTGTATGTTGTAATTTGTACCTAGTTGATCTACTCATTTAAGACAGTGCAGTATCTGACAAAAATATTTCGTAGTCGGCAGGATTCGAACCTGCGCGGGGAGACCCCAACAGATATCTAGTCTGTCGCCTTAACCACTCGGCCACGACTACTGTATGTTGTAATTTATACCTAGTTGATCTACTTCTATAGGACAGTGCAGTATTTGACAAAAAACGTTTCGTAGTTGGCAGGATTCGAACCTGCGCGGGGAGACCCCAACAGATTTCTAGTCTGTCGCCTTAACCGCTCGGCCACGACTACTGTATGTTGTAATTTGTACCTAGTTGATCTACTCATATAAGACAGTGCAGTATCTGACAACAACATTTCGTAGTCGGCAGGATTCGAACCTGCGCGGGAAGACCCCAACAGATTTCAACTCTGTCGCCTTAACCGCTCTGCCACGACTACTGTATGTTGTAAATTATACCTAGTTGATCTACTCATTTAAGACAGTGCAGTATCTGACAAAAACATTTCGTAGTCGGCAGGATTCGAACCTGCGCGGGGAGATCCCAACAGATTTCTAGTCTGTCGCCTTAACCGCTCGGCCACGACTACTGCGTGTTGTAATTTATACCTAGTTGATCTACTCCTATAGGACAGTGCAGTATTTGACAAAAACATTTCGTAGTCGGCAGGATTCGAACCTGCGCGGGGAGACCCCAACAGATATCTAGTCTGTCGCCTTAACCACTCGGCCACGACTACTGTATGTTGTAATTTATACCTAGTTGATCTACTTCTATAGGACAGTGCAGTATTTGACAAAAAACGTTTCGTAGTTGGCAGGATTCGAACCTGCGCGGGGAGACCCCAACAGATTTCTAGTCTGTCGCCTTAACCGCTCGGCCACGACTACTGTATGTTGTAATTTGTACCTAGTTGATCTACTCATATAAGACAGTGCAGTATCTGACAACAACATTTCGTAGTCGGCAGGATTCGAACCTGCGCGGGAAGACCCCAACAGATTTCAACTCTGTCGCCTTAACCGCTCTGCCACGACTACTGTATGTTGTAAATTATACCTAGTTGATCTACTCATTTAAGACAGTGCAGTATCTGACAAAAACATTTCGTAGTCGGCAGGATTCGAACCTGCGCGGGGAGATCCCAACAGATTTCTAGTCTGTCGCCTTAACCGCTCGGCCACGACTACTGCGTGTTGTAATTTATACCTAGTTGATCTACTCCTATAGGACAGTGCAGTATTTGACAAAAACATTTCGTAGTCGGCAGGATTCGAACCTGCGCGGGGAGACCCCAACAGATATCTAGTCTGTCGCCTTAACCGCTCGGCCACGACTACTGTTTGTTGTAATTTATACCTAGTTGATCTACTCCTATAGGACAGTACAGTATTTGACAAAAAACGTTTCGTATTCGGCAGGATTCGAACCTGCGCGGGGAGACCCCAGCATATTTCTAGTATGTCGTCTTAACCACTCGGCCACGACTACTCTATGTTGTAATTTGTACCTAGTTGATCTACTCATATAAGACAGTGCAGTATTTGACAAAAACATTTCGTAGTCGGCAGGATTCGAACATGAGCGGGGAGACCCCAACAGATTTCTAGTCTGCCGCCTTAACCGCTCGGCCACGACTACTGTATGTTGTAAATTACACCTAGTTGATCTACTCATATAAGACAGTGCAGTATTTGACAAAAACATTTCGTAGTCGGCAGGATTCGAACCTGCGCGGGGAGACCCCAACAGATTTCTAGTCTGTCGCCTTAACCGCTCGGCCACGACTACTGCATGTTGTAATTTATACCTAGTTGATCTACTCCTATAGGACAGTGCAGTATTTGACAATAAAAAAATTCGTAGTCGGCAGGATTGGAACCTGCGCGGGGAGACCCCAACAGATTTCTAGTCTGTCGCCTTAACCGCTCGGCCACGACTACTGTATGTTGTAATTTGTACCTAGTTGATCTACTCATTTAAGACAGTGCAGTATCTGACAAAAAACGTTTCGTAGTTGGCAGGATTCGAACCTGCGCGGGGAGACCCCAACAGATTTCTAGTCTGTCGCCTTAACCGCCCGGCCACGACTACTGTATGTTGTAATTTGTACCTAGTTGATCTACTCATATAAGACAGTGCAGTATCTGACAACAACATTTCGTAGTCGGCAGGATTCGAACCTGCGCGGGAAGACCCCAACAGATTTCAACTCTGTCGCCTTAACCGCTCTGCCACGACTACTGTATGTTGTAAATTATACCTAGTTGATCTACTCATTTAAGACAGTGCAGTATCTGACAAAAACATTTCGTAGTCGGCAGGATTCGAACCTGCGCGGGGAGATCCCAACAGATTTCTAGTCTGTCGCCTTAACCGCTCGGCCACGACTACTGCGTGTTGTAATTTATACCTAGTTGATCTACTCCTATAGGACAGTGCAGTATTTGACAAAAACATTTCGTAGTCGGCAGGATTCGAACCTGCGCGGGGAGACCCCAACAGATATCTAGTCTGTCGCCTTAACCGCTCGGCCACGACTACTGTTTGTTGTAATTTATACCTAGTTGATCTACTCCTATAGGACAGTACAGTATTTGACAAAAAACGTTTCGTATTCGGCAGGATTCGAACCTGCGCGGGGAGACCCCAGCATATTTCTAGTATGTCGTCTTAACCACTCGGCCACGACTACTCTATGTTGTAATTTGTACCTAGTTGATCTACTCATATAAGACAGTGCAGTATTTGACAAAAACATTTCGTAGTCGGCAGGATTCGAACATGAGCGGGGAGACCCCAACAGATTTCTAGTCTGCCGCCTTAACCGCTCGGCCACGACTACTGTATGTTGTAAATTACACCTAGTTGATCTACTCATATAAGACAGTGCAGTATTTGACAAAAACATTTCGTAGTCGGCAGGATTCGAACCTGCGCGGGGAGACCCCAACAGATTTCTAGTCTGTCGCCTTAACCGCTCGGCCACGACTACTGCATGTTGTAATTTATACCTAGTTGATCTACTCCTATAGGACAGTGCAGTATTTGACAATAAAAAAATTCGTAGTCGGCAGGATTGGAACCTGCGCGGGGAGACCCCAACAGATTTCTAGTCTGTCGCCTTAACCGCTCGGCCACGACTACTGTATGTTGTAATTTGTACCTAGTTGATCTACTCATTTAAGACAGTGCAGTATCTGACAAAAAACGTTTCGTAGTTGGCAGGATTCGAACCTGCGCGGGGAGACCCCAACAGATTTCTAGTCTGTCGCCTTAACCGCTCGGCCACGACTACTGTATGTTGTAATTTGTACCTAGTTGATCTACTCATATAAGACAGTGCAGTATCTGACAACAACATTTCGTAGTCGGCAGGATTCGAACCTGCGCGGGAAGACCCCAACAGATTTCAACTCTGTCGCCTTAACCGCTCTGCCACGACTATTGTATGTTGTAAATTATACCTAGTTGATCTACTCATTTAAGACAGTGCAGTATCTGACAAAAACATTTCGTAGTCGGCAGGATTCGAACCTGCGCGGGGAGATCCCAACAGATTTCTAGTCTGTCGCCTTAACCGCTCGGCCACGACTACTGTTTGTTGTAATTTATACCTAGTTGATCTACTCCTATAGGACATTACAGTATTTGACAAAAAACGTTTTGTATTCGGCAGGATTCGAACCTGCGCGGGGAGACCCCAGCATATTTCTAGTATGTCGCCTTAACCACTCGGCCACGACTACTCTATGTTGTAATTTGTACCTAGTTGATCTACTCATATAAGACAGTGCAGTATTTGACAAAAACATTTCGTAGTCGGCAGGATTCGAACCTGCGCGGGGAGACCCCAACAGATTTCTAGTCTGCCGCCTTAACCGCTCGGCCACGACTACCGCATTTTTTCAATATAAACTTAGTTGATCTACTCTTCCCAGACAGTGGTGTATTTGACAAAAACGTTTCGTAGTCGGCAGGATTCGAACCTGCGCGGCGAGACCCCAACATATTTCTAGTCTGTCGCCTTAACCGCTCGATCAAGACTACCGTATTGTAAAATGTAAACCTATTGGTCTACTCCTATAAGACAGTGCAGTATTTGACAAAAACATTTCGTAGTCGGCAGGAATCGAACCTGCGCGTGTAGATCCCAACAGTTTTCTAGTCAGTCGCCTTAGACACTCGGCCACGACTACAGTATTTTACAATGTAAACATATTGATCTAATCCTATAAGACAGTGCAGTATTTGACAAAATAAATTTCGGTCGGCAGGATTCGAACCTGCGCGGGGAGACCCCAACAGATTTCTAGTCTGTCGCATTAACCGCTCGGCCACGACTACTGTATGTTGTAATTTATACCTAGTTGATCTACTAATAATAATAATATAATAATAACGAGTATTTATAATGCGCCATTCCATCTAATAAGATGCTCAAGGCGCAAGAAGGAAAAAAAAACATAACGACAAGTCAGGATTTACATGAAAGCTAGTTCAAACAGGTGAGTTTTGAGAGCAATTTTGAAATTTTGAACAGAGGAAATACTGCGGATATCCTGTGGCAGCTTATTCCAGAGTGAGGGACCAGCATGTGCGAATGACCGATCACCCCATGAATTATTACACTTAGTAACCTATCCAATCCAGGCACGAGAAAGAAGTTCCCATCCCAGGGGTTACTATTGAAAATCGTGGTTGAAAATAAAGTAAGCCCTGGGAACGAGGTTGGGAGTTCTCCGCTTTGCTGAATGGAAGTTGACGTTCGGTACGCGTGACGTTCGGTGCGCGTGACGTTCGGTGCGCGTGACGTTCGGTACGCGTGACGTTCGGTACGCGTGACGTTCGGTACGCGTGACTTCGGTACGTGTGACGTGCCAAGGGTAACGGGGTTCGGGTGAGGTTCGGGTGAGGTTCGGGTGAGGTATGGGTGAGGTATGGGTGATATTGGGGCGAGATATTGCGAGAATGGGAGAGGCTTCGTATAGGCTTGGTTCGTAGCGAAGAATCTATCCCATATCTAAACCTAGTATCGATTCTGGAGCCCGAACAAAGCAGCAGTGCAATTAGATTACTAAGTGTAATAATTCATGGGGTGATCGGTCATTCGCACATGCTGGTCCCTCACTCTGGAATAAGCTGCCACAGGATATCCGCAGTATTTCCTCTGTTCAAAATTTCAAAATTGCTCTCAAAACTCACCTGTTTGAACTAGCTTTCATGTAAATCCTGACTTGTCGTTATGTTTTTTTTTCCTTCTTGCGCCTTGAGCATCTTATTAGATGGAATGGCGCATTATAAATACTCGTTATTATTATATTATTATTATTAGTAGATCAACTAGGTATAAATTACAACATACAGTAGTCGTGGCCGAGCGGTTAATGCGACAGACTAGAAATCTGTTGGGGTCTCCCCGCGCAGGTTCGAATCCTGCCGACCGAAATTTATTTTGTCAAATACTGCACTGTCTTATAGGATTAGATCAATATGTTTACATTGTAAAATACTGTAGTCGTGGCCGAGTGTCTAAGGCGACTGACTAGAAAACTGTTGGGATCTACACGCGCAGGTTCGATTCCTGCCGACTACGAAATGTTTTTGTCAAATACTGCACTGTCTTATAGGAGTAGACCAATAGGTTTACATTTTACAATACGGTAGTCTTGATCGAGCGGTTAAGGCGACAGACTAGAAATATGTTGGGGTCTCGCCGCGCAGGTTCGAATCCTGCCGACTACGAAACGTTTTTGTCAAATACACCACTGTCTGGGAAGAGTAGATCAACTAAGTTTATATTGAAAAAATGCGGTAGTCGTGGCCGAGCGGTTAAGGCGGCAGACTAGAAATCTGTTGGGGTCTCCCCGCGCAGGTTCGAATCCTGCCGACTACGAAATGTTTTTGTCAAATACTGCACTGTCTTATATGAGTAGATCAACTAGGTACAAATTACAACATAGAGTAGTCGTGGCCGAGTGGTTAAGGCGACATACTAAAAAAATATGCTGGGGTCTCCCCGCGCAGGTTCGAATCCTGCCGACTACAAAACGTTTTTTGTCAAATACTGCACTGTCCTATATGAGTAGATCAACTAGGTATAAATTACAACATACAGTAGTCGTGGCCGAGCGGTTAAGGCGACAGACTAGAAATCTGTTGGGGTCTCCCCGCGCAGGTTCCAATCCTGCCGACTACGAAACGTTTTTTGTCAAATACTGCACTGTCCTATAGGAGTAGATCAACTAGGTATAAATTACAACATGCAGTAGTCGTGGCCGAGCGGTTAAGGCGACAGACTAGAAATCTGTTGGGGTCTCCCCGCGCAGGTTCGAATCCTGCCGACTACGAAATGTTTTTGTCAAATACTGCACTGTCTTATATGAGTAGATCCACTAGGTGTAATTTACAACATACAGTAGTCGTGGCAGAGAGGTTAAGGCGACAGAGTTGAAATCTGTTGGGGTCTTACCGCGCAGGTTCGAATCCTGCCGACTACAAAATGTTTTTGTCAGATACTGCACTGTCTTATATGAGTAGATCAACAAGGTACAAATTACAAATTACAACATACTGTAGTCGTGGCCGAACGGTTAAGGCGACATACTAGAAATATGTTGGGGTCTCCCCGCGCAGGTTCGAATCCGGCCGACTACGAAACGTTTTTTGTCAAATACTGCACTGTCCTATAGGAGTAGATCAACTAGGTATAAATTACAACATGCAGTAGTCGTGGCCGAGCGGTTAAGGCGACAGACTAGAAATCTGTTGGGGTCTCCCCGCGCAGGTTCGAATCCTGCCGACTACGAAATGTTTTTGTCAGATACTGCACTGTCTTAAATGAGTAGATCAACTAGGTATAATTCACAACATACAGTAGTAGTGGCAGAGCGGTTAAGGCGACAGAGTTGAAATCTGTTGGGGTCTTCCGGCGCAGGTTCGAATCCTGCCGACTACGAAATGTTGTTGTCAGATACTGCACTGTCTTATATGAGTAGATCAACTAGGTACAAATTACAACATACAGTAGTCATGGCCGGGCGGTTAAGGCAACAGACTAGAAATCTGTTGGGGTCTCCCCGCGCAGGTTCGAATCCTGCCGACTACGACACGTTTTTTGTCAAATACTGCACTGTCTTATAGGTGTAGATCAACTAGGTATAAATTACAACATACAGTAGTCGTGGCCGAGCGGTTAAGGCGACAGACTAGAAATCTGTTGGGGTCTCCCCGCGCAGGTTCGAATCCTGCCGACTACGAAACGTTTTTGTCAAATACACCACTGTCTGGAAGGAGTAGATCAACTAAGTTTATATTGAAAAATGCTGTAGTCGTGGCCGAGCGGTTAAGGCGACAGACTAGAAATCTGTTGGGGTCTCCCCGCGCAGGTTCGAATCCTGCCGACTACGAATTGTTTTTGTCAAATACTGCACTGTCTTATATGAGTAGATCAACTAGGTACAAATTACAACATACAGTAGTCGTGGCCGAGCGGTTAAGGCGACAGACTAGAAATCTGTTGGGGTCTCCACGCGCACGTTCGAATCCTGCCGACTACGAAACGTTTTTTGTCAAATACTGCACTGTCCTATAGGAGTAGATCAACTAGGTATAAATTAAAACATACAGTAGTCGTGGCCGAGCGGTTAAGGCGACAGACTAGAAATCTGTTGGGGTCTCCCCGCGCACGTTCGAATCCTGCCGACTACGAATATTTGTTGTCAAATACTGCACTGTCTTATAGGAGTAGATCAACTAGGTATAAATTACAACATGCAGTAGTCGTGGCCGAGCGGTTAAGGCGACAGACTAGAAATCTGTTGGGGTCTCCCCGCGCAGGTTCGAATCCTGCCGACTAAGACATGTTTTTTTCAAATACTGCACTGTCTTATATGAGTAGATCAACTAGATATAATTTACAACATACAGTAGTCGTGGCAGAGCGGTTAAGGCGACAGAGTTGAAATCTGTTGGGGTCTTACCGCGCAGGTTCGAATCCTGCCGACTACGAAATGTTTTTGTCAGATATTGCACTGTCTTATAATGAGTAGATCAACTAGGTGTAATTTACAACATACAGTAGTAGTGGCAGAGAGGTTAAGGCGACAGAGTTGAAATCTGTTGGGGTCTTACCGCGCAGGTTCGAATCCTGCCGACTACGAAATGTTTTTGTCAGATACTGCACTGTCTTATATAAGTAGATCAACAAGGTACAAATTACAACATACTGTAGTCGTGGCCGAACGGTTAAGGCGACATACTAGAAATATGTTGGGGTCTCCCCGCGCAGGTTCGAATCCGGCCGACTACGAAATGTTTTTGTCAGATACTGCACTGTCTTAAATGAGTAGATCAACTAGGTATAATTTACAACATACAGTAGTAGTGGCAGAGCGGTTAAGGCGACAGAGTTGAAATCTGTTGGGGTCTTCCCGCGCAGGTTCGAATCCTGCCGACTACGAAATGTTGTTGTCAGATACTGCACTGTCTTATATGAGTAGATCAACTAGGTACAAATTACAACATACAGTAGTCGTGGCCGGGCGGTTAAGGCAACAGACTAGAAATCTGTTGGGGTCTCCCCGCGCAGGTTCGAATCCTGCCGACTACGACACGTTTTTTGTCAAATACTGCACTGTCTTATAGGTGTAGATCAACTAGGTATAAATTACAACATACAGTAGTCGTGGCCGAGCGGTTAAGGCGACAGACTAGAAATCTGTTGGGGTCTCCCCGCGCAGGTTCGAATCCTGCCGACTACGAAACGTTTTTGTCAAATACACCACTGTCTGGAAGGAGTAGATCAACTAAGTTTATATTGAAAAATGCTGTAGTCGTGGCCGAGCGGTTAAGGCGACAGACTAGAAATCTGTTGGGGTCTCCCCGCGCAGGTTCGAATCCTGCCGACTACGAATTGTTTTTGTCAAATACTGCACTGTCTTATATGAGTAGATCAACTAGGTACAAATTACAACATACAGTAGTCGTGGCCGAGCGGTTAAGGCGACAGACTAGAAATCTGTTGGGGTCTCCACGCGCAGGTTCGAATCCTGCCGACTACGAAACGTTTTTTGTCAAATACTGCACTGTCCTATAGGAGTAGATCAACTAGGTATAAAATAAAACATACAGTAGTCGTGGCCGAGCGGTTAAGGCGACAGACTAGAAATCTGTTGGGGTCTCCCCGCGCACGTTCGAATCCTGCCGACTACGAAACGTTTTTGTCAAATACTGCACTGTCTTATAGGAGTAGATCAACTAGGTATAAATTACAACATGCAGTAGTCGTGGCCGAGCGGTTAAGGCGACAGACTAGAAATCTGTTGGGGTCTCCCCGCGCAGGTTCGAATCCTGCCGACTAAGAAATGTTTTTTTCAAATACTGCACTGTCTTATATGAGTAGATCAACTAGATATAATTTACAACATACAGTAGTCGTGGCAGAGCGGTTGAGGCGACAGAGTTGAAATCTGTTGGGGTCTTACCGCGCAGGTTCGAATCCTGCCGACTACGAAATGTTTTTGTCAGATATTGCACTGTCTTATAATGAGTAGATCAACAAGGTACAAATTACAACATACTGTAGTCGTGGCCGAACGGTTAAGGCGACAGACTAGAAATCTGTTGGGGTCTCCCCGCGCAGGTTCGAATCCTGCCGACTACGAAACGTTTTTTGTCAAATACTGCACTGTCCTATAAGAGTAGATCAACTAGGTATAAATTACAACATGCAGTAGTCGTGGCCGAGCGGTTAAGGCGACAGACTAGAAATCTGTTGGGGTCTCCCCGCGCAGGTTCGAATCCTGCCGACTACGAAATGTTTTTGTCAGATACTGCACTGTCTTCAATGAGTAGATCAACTAGGTATAATTTACAACATACAGTAGTCGTGGCAGAGCGGTTAAGGCGACAGAGTTGAAATCTGTTTTTTTTCAAATACTGCACTGTCTTATATGTGTAGATCAACAAGGTACAAATTACAACATACTGTAGTCGTGGCCGAACGGTTAAGGCGACAGACTAGAAATCTGTTGGGGTCTCCCCGCGCAGGTTCGAATCAGGCCGACAACGAAATGTTTTTGTCAGATACTGCACTGTCTTAAATGAGTAGATCAACTAGGTACAAATTACAACATACAGTAGTCGTGGCCGAGCGGTTAAGGCGACAGACTAGAAATCTGTTGGGGTCTCCCCGCGCAGGTTCGAATCCTGCCGACTACGACCCGTTTTTTGTCAAATACTGCACTGTCCTATAGGAGTAGATCAACTAGGTATAAATTACAACATACAGTAGTCGTGGCAGAGCGGTTAAGGCGACAGACTAGAAATCTGTTGGGGTCTCCCCGCGCAGGTTCGAATCCTGCCGACTACGAAACGTTTTTGTCAAATACACCACTGTCTGGAAGGAGTAGATCAACTAAGTTTATATTGAAAAATGCTGTAGTCGTGGCCGAGCGGTTAAGGCGACAGACTAGAAATCTGTTGGGGTCTCCCCGCGCAGGTTCGAATCCTGCCGACTACGAATTGTTTTTGTCAAATACTGCACTGTCTTATATGAGTAGATCAACTAGGTACAAATTACAACATACAGTAGTCGTGGCCGAACGGTTAAGGCAACAGACTAGAAATCTGTTGGGGTCTCCCCGCGCAGGTTCGAATCCTGCCGACTACGAAACGTTTTTTGTCAAATACTGCACTGTCCTATAGGAGTAGATCAACTAGGTATAAATTACAACATGCAGTAGTCGTGGCCGAGCGGTTAAGGCGACAGACTAGAAATCTGTTGGGGTCTCCCCGCGCAGGTTCGAACCCTTTGACTACGAAATGTTTTTGTCAGATACTGCACTGTCTTAAATGAGTAGATCAACTAGGTATAATTTACAACATACAGTAGTCGTGTAAGAGCGGTTAAGGCGACAGACTAGAAATAGGTTGGGGTCTTCCGGCGCAGGTTCGAATCCTGCCGACTACGAAATGTTGTTGTCAGATACTGCAATGTCTTATATGAGTAGATCAACTAGGTACAAATTACAACATACAGTAGTCGTGGCCGAGCGGTAAAGGCGACAGACTAGAAATCTGTTGGGGTCTCCCCGCGCAGGTTCGAATCCTGCCGACTCCGAAACGTTTTTTGTCAAATACTGCACTGTCCTATAGGAGTAGATCAACTAGGTATAAATTACAACATACAGTAGTCGTGGCCGAGCGGTTAAGGCGACAGACTAGAAATCTGTTGGGGTCTCCCCGCGCAGGTTCGAATCCAGCCGACTACGAAACGTGTTTTGTCAAATACTGCACTGTCCTATAGGAGTAGATCAACTAGGTATAAATTACAACATACAGCAGTCGTGGCCGAGCGGTTAAGGCGACAGACTGGAAATCTGTTGGGGTATCCCCGCGCAGGTTCGAATCCTGCCGACTACGAATTGTTTTTGTCAAATACTGCACTGTCTTATATGAGTAGATCAACTAGGTACACATTACAACATACAGTAGTCGTGGCCGAGCGGTTAAGGCGACATACTAGAAATCTGTTGGGGTCTCCACGCGCAGGTTCGAATCCTGCCCACTACGAAACGTTTTTTGTCAAATACTGCACTGTCCTATAGGAGTAGATCAACTAGGTATAAATTAAAACATACAGTAGTCGTGGCCGAGCGGTTAAGGCGACAGACTAGAAATCTGTTGGGGTCTCCCCGCGCACGTTCGAATCCTGCCGACTACGAATATTTTTTTTCAAATACTGCACTGTCTTATATGAGTAGATCAACAAGGTACAAATTACAACATACTGTAGTCGTGGCCGAACGGTTAAGGCGACAGACTAGAAATCTGTTGGGGTCTCCCCGCGCAGGTTCGAATCCTGCCGACTACGAAACTTTTTTTGTCAAATACTGCACTGTCCTATAGGAGTAGATCAACTAGGTATAAATTACAACATACAGTAGTCGTGGCCGAGCGGTTAAGGCGACAGACTAGAAATCTGTTGGGGTCTCCTCGCGCAGGTTCGAATCCTGCCGACTACGAAACGTTTTTTGTCAAATACTGCACTGTCCTAGAGGAGTAGATCAACTAGGTATAAATTACAACATACAGTAGTCGTGGCCGAGCGGTTAAGGCGACAGACTAAAAATCTGTTGGGGTCTCCCCGCGCAGGTTCGAATCCTGCCGACTACGAATTGTTTTTGTCAAATACTGCACTGTCTTATATGAGTAGATCAACTAGGTACAAATTACAACATACAGTAGTCGTGGCCGAGCGGTTAAGGCGACAGACTAGAAATCTGTTGGGGTCTCCACGCGCAGGTTCGAATCCTGCCGACTACGAAACGTTTTTTGTCAAATACTGCACTGTCCTATAGGAGTAGATCAACTAGGTATAAAATAAAACATACAGTAGTCGTGGCCGAGCGGTTAAGGCGACAGACTAGAAATCTGTTGGGGTCTCCCCGCGCACGTTCGAATCCTGCCGACTACGAATATTTGTTGTCAAATACTGCACTGTCTTATAGGAGTAGATCAACTAGGTATAAATTACAACATGCAGTAGTCGTGGCCGAGCGGTTAAGGCGACAGACTAGAAATCTGTTGGGGCCTCCCCGCGCAGGTTCGAATCCTGCCGACTACGACCCGTTTTTTGTCAAATACTGCACTGTCCTATAGGAGTAGATCAACTAGGTATAAATTACAACATACAGTAGTCGTGGCAGAGCGGTTAAGGCGACAGACTAGAAATCTGTTGGGGTCTCCCCGCGCAGGTTCGAATCCTGCCGACTACGACCCGTTTTTTGTCAAATACTGCACTGTCCTATAGGAGTAGATCAACTAGGTATAAATTACAACATACAGTAGTCGTGGCCGAGCGGTTAAGGCGACAGACTAGAAATCTGTTGGGGTCTCCCCGCGCACGTTCGAATCCTGCCGACTACGAATATTTTTTTTCAAATACTGCACTGTCTTATATGAGTAGATCAACAAGGTACAAATTACAACATACTGTAGTCGTGGCCGAACGGTTAAGGCGACAGACTAGAAATCTGTTGGGGTCTCCCCGCGCAGGTTCGAATCCTGCCGACTACGAAACTTTTTTTGTCAAATACTGCACTGTCCTATAGGAGTAGATCAACTAGGTATAAATTACAACATACAGTAGTCGTGGCCGAGCGGTTAAGGCGACAGACTAGAAATCTGTTGGGGTCTCCTCGCGCAGGTTCGAATCCTGCCGACTACGAAACGTTTTTTGTCAAATACTGCACTGTCCTAGAGGAGTAGATCAACTAGGTATAAATTACAACATACAGTAGTCGTGGCCGAGCGGTTAAGGCGACAGACTAAAAATCTGTTGGGGTCTCCCCGCGCAGGTTCGAATCCTGCCGACTACGAATTGTTTTTGTCAAATACTGCACTGTCTTATATGAGTAGATCAACTAGGTACAAATTACAACATACAGTAGTCGTGGCCGAGCGGTTAAGGCGACAGACTAGAAATCTGTTGGGGTCTCCACGCGCAGGTTCGAATCCTGCCGACTACGAAACGTTTTTTGTCAAATACTGCACTGTCCTATAGGAGTAGATCAACTAGGTATAAAATAAAACATACAGTAGTCGTGGCCGAGCGGTTAAGGCGACAGACTAGAAATCTGTTGGGGTCTCCCCGCGCACGTTCGAATCCTGCCGACTACGAATATTTGTTGTCAAATACTGCACTGTCTTATAGGAGTAGATCAACTAGGTATAAATTACAACATGCAGTAGTCGTGGCCGAGCGGTTAAGGCGACAGACTAGAAATCTGTTGGGGCCTCCCCGCGCAGGTTCGAATCCTGCCGACTACGACCCGTTTTTTGTCAAATACTGCACTGTCCTATAGGAGTAGATCAACTAGGTATAAATTACAACATACAGTAGTCGTGGCAGAGCGGTTAAGGCGACAGACTAGAAATCTGTTGGGGTCTCCCCGCGCAGGTTCGAATCCTGCCGACTACGAAACGTTTTTGTCAAATACACCACTGTCTGGAAGGAGTAGATCAACTAAGTTTATATTGAAAAATGCTGTAGTCGTGGCCGAGCGGTTAAGGCGACAGACTAGAAATCTGTTGGGGTCTCCCCGCGCAGGTTCGAATCCTGCCGACTACGAATTGTTTTTGTCAAATACTGCACTGTCTTATATGAGTAGATCAACTAGGTACAAATTACAACATACAGTAGTCGTGGCCGAACGGTTAAGGCAACAGACTAGAAATCTGTTGGGGTCTCCCCGCGCAGGTTCGAATCCTGCCGACTACGAAACGTTTTTTGTCAAATACTGCACTGTCCTATAGGAGTAGATCAACTAGGTATAAATTACAACATGCAGTAGTCGTGGCCGAGCGGTTAAGGCGACAGACTAGAAATCTGTTGGGGTCTCCCCGCGCAGGTTCGAACCCTTTGACTACGAAATGTTTTTGTCAGATACTGCACTGTCTTAAATGAGTAGATCAACTAGGTATAATTTACAACATACAGTAGTCGTGTAAGAGCGGTTAAGGCGACAGACTAGAAATAGGTTGGGGTCTTCCGGCGCAGGTTCGAATCCTGCCGACTACGAAATGTTGTTGTCAGATACTGCAATGTCTTATATGAGTAGATCAACTAGGTACAAATTACAACATACAGTAGTCGTGGCCGAGCGGTTAAGGCGACAGACTAGAAATCTGTTGGGGTCTCCTCGCGCAGGTTCGAATCCTGCCGACTACGAAACGTTTTTTGTCAAATACTGCACTGTCCTAGAGGAGTAGATCAACTAGGTATAAATTACAACATACAGTAGTCGTGGCCGAGCGGTTAAGGCGACAGACTAAAAATCTGTTGGGGTCTCCCCGCGCAGGTTCGAATCCTGCCGACTACGAATTGTTTTTGTCAAATACTGCACTGTCTTATATGAGTAGATCAACTAGGTACAAATTACAACATACAGTAGTCGTGGCCGAGCGGTTAAGGCGACAGACTAGAAATCTGTTGGGGTCTCCACGCGCAGGTTCGAATCCTGCCGACTACGAAACGTTTTTTGTCAAATACTGCACTGTCCTATAGGAGTAGATCAACTAGGTATAAAATAAAACATACAGTAGTCGTGGCCGAGCGGTTAAGGCGACAGACTAGAAATCTGTTGGGGTCTCCCCGCGCACGTTCGAATCCTGCCGACTACGAATATTTGTTGTCAAATACTGCACTGTCTTATAGGAGTAGATCAACTAGGTATAAATTACAACATGCAGTAGTCGTGGCCGAGCGGTTAAGGCGACAGACTAGAAATCTGTTGGGGCCTCCCCGCGCAGGTTCGAATCCTGCCGACTACGACCCGTTTTTTGTCAAATACTGCACTGTCCTATAGGAGTAGATCAACTAGGTATAAATTACAACATACAGTAGTCGTGGCAGAGCGGTTAAGGCGACAGACTAGAAATCTGTTGGGGTCTCCCCGCGCAGGTTCGAATCCTGCCGACTACGAAACGTTTTTGTCAAATACACCACTGTCTGGAAGGAGTAGATCAACTAAGTTTATATTGAAAAATGCTGTAGTCGTGGCCGAGCGGTTAAGGCGACAGACTAGAAATCTGTTGGGGTCTTCCGGCGCAGGTTCGAATCCTGCCGACTACGAAATGTTGTTGTCAGATACTGCAATGTCTTATATGAGTAGATCAACTAGGTACAAATTACAACATACAGTAGTCGTGGCCGAGCGGTAAAGGCGACAGACTAGAAATCTGTTGGGGTCTCCCCGCGCAGGTTCGAATCCTGCCGACTCCGAAACGTTTTTTGTCAAATACTGCACTGTCCTATAGGAGTAGATCAACTAGGTATAATTTACAACATACAGTAGTCGTGTAAGAGCGGTTAAGGCGACAGACTAGAAATAGGTTGGGGTCTTCCGGCGCAGGTTCGAATCCTGCCGACTACGAAATGTTGTTGTCAGATACTGCAATGTCTTATATGAGTAGATCAACTAGGTACAAATTACAACATACAGTAGTCGTGGCCGAGCGGTAAAGGCGACAGACTAGAAATCTGTTGGGGTCTCCCCGCGCAGGTTCGAATCCTGCCGACTCCGAAACGTTTTTTGTCAAATACTGCACTGTCCTATAGGAGTAGATCAACTAGGTATAAATTACAACATACAGTAGTCGTGGCCGAGCGGTTAAGGCGACAGACTAGAAATCTGTTGGGGTCTCCCCGCGCAGGTTCGAATCCAGCCGACTACGAAACGTGTTTTGTCAAATACTGCACTGTCCTATAGGAGTAGATCAACTAGGTATAAATTACAACATACAGCAGTCGTGGCCGAGCGGTTAAGGCGACAGACTGGAAATCTGTTGGGGTATCCCCGCGCAGGTTCGAATCCTGCCGACTACGAATTGTTTTTGTCAAATACTGCACTGTCTTATATGAGTAGATCAACTAGGTACAAATTACAACATACAGTAGTCGTGGCCGAGCGGTTAAGGCGACATACTAGAAATCTGTTGGGGTCTCCACGCGCAGGTTCGAATCCTGCCCACTACGAAACGTTTTTTGTCAAATACTGCACTGTCCTATAGGAGTAGATCAACTAGGTATAAATTAAAACATACAGTAGTCGTGGCCGAGCGGTTAAGGCGACAGACTAGAAATCTGTTGGGGTCTCCCCGCGCACGTTCGAATCCTGCCGACTACGAATATTTTTTTTCAAATACTGCACTGTCTTATATGAGTAGATCAACAAGGTACAAATTACAACATACTGTAGTCGTGGCCGAACGGTTAAGGCGACAGACTAGAAATCTGTTGGGGTCTCCCCGCGCAGGTTCGAATCCTGCCGACTACGAAACGTTTTTTGTCAAATACTGCACTGTCCTATAGGAGTAGATCAACTAGGTATAAATTACAACATACAGTAGTCGTGGCCGAGCGGTTAAGGCGACAGACTAGAAATCTGTTGGGGTCTCCTCGCGCAGGTTCGAATCCTGCCGACTACGAAACGTTTTTTGTCAAATACTGCACTGTCCTAGAGGAGTAGATCAACTAGGTATAAATTACAACATACAGTAGTCGTGGCCGAGCGGTTAAGGCGACAGACTAAAAATCTGTTGGGGTCTCCCCGCGCAGGTTCGAATCCTGCCGACTACGAATTGTTTTTGTCAAATACTGCACTGTCTTATATGAGTAGATCAACTAGGTACAAATTACAACATACAGTAGTCGTGGCCGAGCGGTTAAGGCGACAGACTAGAAATCTGTTGGGGTCTCCACGCGCAGGTTCGAATCCTGCCGACTACGAAACGTTTTTTGTCAAATACTGCACTGTCCTATAGGAGTAGATCAACTAGGTATAAAATAAAACATACAGTAGTCGTGGCCGAGCGGTTAAGGCGACAGACTAGAAATCTGTTGGGGTCTCCCCGCGCACGTTCGAATCCTGCCGACTACGAATATTTGTTGCAAATACTGCACTGTCTTATAGGAGTAGATCAACTAGGTATAAATTACAACATGCAGTAGTCGTGGCCGAGCGGTTAAGGCGACAGACTAGAAATATGTTGGGGCCTCCCCGCGCAGGTTCGAATCCGGCCGACTAAGAAATGTTTTTTTCAAATACTGCACTGTCTTATATGAGTAGATCAACTAGATATAATTTACAACATACAGTAGTCGTGGCAGAGCGGTTAAGGCGACAGAGTTGAAATCTGTTGGGGTCTTACCGCGCAGGTTCGAATCCTGCCGACTACGAAATGTTTTTGTCAGATATTGCACTGTCTTATAATGAGTAGATCAACAAGGTACAAATTACAACATACTGTAGTCGTGGCCGAACGGTTAAGGCGACAGACTAGAAATCTGTTGGGGTCTCCCCGCGCAGGTTCGAATCCTGCCGACTACGAAACGTTTTTTGTCAAATACTGCACTGTCCTATAAGAGTAGATCAACTAGGTATAAGTTACAACATGCAGTAGTCGTGGCCGAGCGGTTAAGGCGACAGACTAGAAATCTGTTGGGGTCTCCCCGCGCAGGTTCGAATCCTGCCGACTACGAAATGTTTTTGTCAGATACTGCACTGTCTTCAATGAGTAGATCAACTAGGTATAATTTACAACATACAGTAGTCGTGGCAGAGCGGTTAAGGCGACAGAGTTGAAATCTGTTTTTTTCAAATACTGCACTGTCTTATATGTGTAGATCAACAAGGTACAAATTACAACATACTGTAGTCGTGGCCGAACGGTTAAGGCGACAGACTAGAAATCTGTTGGGGTCTCCCCGCGCAGGTTCGAATCAGGCCGACAACGAAATGTTTTTGTCAGATACTGCACTGTCTTAAATGAGTAGATCAACTAGGTATAATTTACAACATACAGTAGTAGTGGCAGAGCGGTTAAGGCGACAGAGTTGAAATCTGTTGGGGTCTTCCCGCGCAGGTTCGAATCCTGCCGACTACGAAATGTTGTTGTCAGATACTGCACTGTCTTATATGAGTAGATCAACTAGGTACCAATTACAACATACAGTAGTCGTGGCCGAGCGGTTAAGGCGACAGACTAGAAATCTGTTGGGGTCTCCCCGCGCAGGTTCGAATCCTGCCGACTACGACACGTTTTTTGTCAAATACTGCACTGTCCTATAGGAGTAGATCAACTAGGTATAAATTACAACATACAGTAGTCGTGGCAGAGCGGTTAAGGCGACAGACTAGAAATCTGTTGGGTCTCCCCGCGCAGGTTCGAATCCTGCCGACTACGAAACGTTTTTGTCAAATACACCACTGTCTGGAAGGAGTAGATCAACTAAGTTTATGTTGAAAAATGCTGTAGTCGTGGCCGAGCGGTTAAGGCGACAGACTAGAAATCTGTTGGGGTCTCCCCGCGCAGGTTCGAATCCTGCCGACTACGAATTGTTTTTGTCAAATACTGCACTGTCTTATATGAGTAGATCAACTAGGTACAAATTACAACATACAGTAGTCGTGGCCGAACGGTTAAGGCAACAGACTAGAAATATGTTGGGGTCTCCCCGCGCAGGTTCGAATCCTGCCGACTACGAAACGTTTTTTGTCAAATACTGCACTGTCCTATAGGAGTAGATCAACTAGGTATAAATTACAACATGCAGTAGTCGTGGCCGAGCGGTTAAGGCGACAGACTAGAAATCTGTTGGGGTCTCCCCGCGCAGGTTCGAACCCTTTGACTACGAAATGTTTTTGTCAGATACTGCACTGTCTTAAATGAGTAGATCAACTAGGTATAATTTACAACATACAGTAGTCGTGTAAGAGCGGTTAAGGCGACAGACTAGAAATAGGTTGGGGTCTTCCGGCGCAGGTTCGAATCCTGCCGACTACGAAATGTTGTTGTCAGATACTGCACTGTCTTATATGAGTAGATCAACTAGGTACAAATTACAACATACAGTAGTCGTGGCCGAGCGGTAAAGGCGACAGACTAGAAATCTGTTGGGGTCTCCCCGCGCAGGTTCGAATCCTGCCGACTCCGAAACGTTTTTTGTCAAATACTGCACTGTCCTATAGGAGTAGATCAACTAGGTATAAATTACAACATACAGTAGTCGTGGCCGAGCGGTTAAGGCGACAGACTAGAAATCTGTTGGGGTCTCCCCGCGCAGGTTCGAATCCAGCCGACTACGAAACGTGTTTTGTCAAATACTGCACTGTCCTATAGGAGTAGATCAACTAGGTATAAATTACAACATACAGTAGTCGTGGCCGAGCGGTTAAGGCGACAGACTGGAAATCTGTTGGGGTATCCCCGCGCAGGTTCGAATCCTGCCGACTACGAATTGTTTTTGTCAAATACTGCACTGTCTTATATGAGTAGATCAACTAGGTACAAATTACAACATACAGTAGTCGTGGCCGAGCGGTTAAGGCGACATACTAGAAATCTGTTGGGGTCTCCACGCGCACGTTCGAATCCTGCCGACTACGAATATTTTTGTTCAAATACTGCACTGTCCTAGAGGAGTAGATCAACTAGGTATAAATTACAACATACAGTAGTCGTGGCCGAGCGGTTAAGGCGACAGACTAAAAATCTGTTGGGGTCTCCCCGCGCAGGTTCGAATCCTGCCGACTACGAATTGTTTTTGTCAAATACTGCACTGTCTTATATGAGTAGATCAACTAGGTACAAATTACAACATACAGTAGTCGTGGCCGAGCGGTTAAGGCGACAGACTAGAAATCTGTTGGGGTCTCCTCGCGCAGCTTCGAATCCTGCCGACTACGAAACGTTTTTTGTCAAATACTGCACTGTCCTAGAGGAGTAGATCAACTAGGTATAAATTACAACATACAGTAGTCGTGGCCGAGCGGTTAAGGCGACAGACTAAAAATCTGTTGGGGTCTCCCCGCGCAGGTTCGAATCCTGCCGACTACGAATTGTTTTTGTCAAATACTGCACTGTCTTATATGAGTAGATCAACTAGGTACAAATTACAACATACAGTAGTCGTGGCCGAGCGGTTAAGGCGACAGACTAGAAATATGTTGGGGTCTCCACGCGCAGGTTCGAATCCTGCCGACTACGAAACGTTTTTTGTCAAATACTGCACTGTCCTATAGGAGTAGATCAACTAGGTATAAAATAAAACATACAGTAGTCGTGGCCGAGCGGTTAAGGCGACAGACTAGAAATCTGTTGGGGTCTCCCCGCGCACGTTCGAATCCTGCCGACTACGAATATTTGTTGTCAAATACTGCACTGTCTTATAGGAGTAGATCAACTAGGTATAAATTACAACATACAGTAGTCGTGGCCGAGCGGTTAAGGCGACAGACTAGAAATCTGTTGGGGTCTCCCCGCGCAGGTTCGAATCCAGCCGACTACGAAACGTGTTTTGTCAAATACTGCACTGTCCTATAGGAGTAGATCAACTAGGTATAAATTACAACATACAGTAGTCGTGGCCGAGCGGTTAAGGCGACAGACTGGAAATCTGTTGGGGTCTCCCCGCGCAGGTTCGAACCCTTTGACTACGAAATGTTTTTGTCAGATACTGCACTGTCCTATAGGAGTAGATCAACTAGGTATAAAATAAAACATACAGTAGTCGTGGCCGAGCGGTTAAGGCGACAGACTAGAAATCTGTTGGGGTCTCCCCGCGCAGGTTCGAATCCTGCCGACTCCGAAACGTTTTTTGTCAAATACTGCACTGTCCTATAGGAGTAGATCAACTAGGTATAAATTACAACATACAGTAGTCGTGGCCGAGCGGTTAAGGCGACAGACTAGAAATCTGTTGGGGTCTCCCCGCGCAGGTTCAAATCCAGCCGACTACGAAACGTGTTTTGTCAAATACTGCACTGTCCTATAGGAGTAGATCAACTAGGTATAAATTACAACATACAGTAGTCGTGGCCGAGCGGTTAAGGCGACAGACTGGAAATATGTTGGGGTATCCCCGCGCAGGTTCGAATCCTGCCGACTACGAATTGTTTTTGTCAAATACTGCACTGTCTTATATGAGTAGATCAACTAGGTACAAATTACAACATACAGTAGTCGTGGCCGAGCGGTTAAGGCGACATACTAGAAATCTGTTGGGGTCTCCACGCGCACGTTCGAATCCTGCCGACTACGAATATTTTTGTTCAAATACTGCACTGTCCTAGAGGAGTAGATCAACTAGGTATAAATTACAACATACAGTAGTCGTGGCCGAGCGGTTAAGGCGACAGACTAAAAATCTGTTGGGGTCTCCCCGCGCAGGTTCGAATCCTGCCGACTACGAATTGTTTTTGTCAAATACTGCACTGTCTTATATGAGTAGATCAACTAGGTACAAATTACAACATACAGTAGTCGTGGCCGAGCGGTTAAGGCGACAGACTAGAAATCTGTTGGGGTCTCCTCGCGCAGGTTCGAATCCTGCCGACTACGAAACGTTTTTTGTCAAATACTGCACTGTCCTAGAGGAGTAGATCAACTAGGTATAAATTACAACATACAGTAGTCGTGGCCGAGCGGTTAAGGCGACAGACTAAAAATCTGTTGGGGTCTCCCCGCGCAGGTTCGAATCCTGCCGACTACGAATTGTTTTTGTCAAATACTGCACTGTCTTATATGAGTAGATCAACTAGGTACAAATTACAACATACAGTAGTCGTGGCCGAGCGGTTAAGGCGACAGACTAGAAATCTGTTGGGGTCTCCACGCGCAGGTTCGAATCCTGCCGACTACGAAACGTTTTTTGTCAAATACTGCACTGTCCTATAGGAGTAGATCAACTAGGTATAAAATAAAACATACAGTAGTCGTGGCCGAGCGGTTAAGGCGACAGACTAGAAATCTGTTGGGGTCTCCCCGCGCACGTTCGAATCCTGCCGACTACGAATATTTGTTGTCAAATACTGCACTGTCTTATAGGAGTAGATCAACTAGGTATAAATTACAACATGCAGTAGTCGTGGCCGAGCGGTTAAGGCGACAGACTAGAAATCTGTTGGGGCCTCCCCGCGCAGGTTCGAATCCGGCCGACTAAGAAATGTTTTTTTCAAATACTGCACTGTCTTATATGAGTAGATCAACTAGATATAATTTACAACATACAGTAGTCGTGGCAGAGCGGTTAAGGCGACAGAGTTGAAATCTGTTGGGGTCTTACCGCGCAGGTTCGAATCCTGCCGACTACGAAATGTTTTTGTCAGATATTGCACTGTCTTATAATGAGTAGATCAACAAGGTACAAATTACAACATACTGTAGTCGTGGCCGAACGGTTAAGGCGACAGACTAGAAATCTGTTGGGGTCTCCCCGCGCAGGTTCGAATCCTGCCGACTACGAAACGTTTTTTGTCAAATACTGCACTGTCCTATAAGAGTAGATCAACTAGGTATAAGTTACAACATGCAGTAGTCGTGGCCGAGCGGTTAAGGCGACAGACTAGAAATCTGTTGGGGTCTCCCCGCGCAGGTTCGAATCCTGCCGACTACGAAATGTTTTTGTCAGATACTGCACTGTCTTCAATGAGTAGATCAACTAGGTATAATTTACAACATACAGTAGTCGTGGCAGAGCGGTTAAGGCGACAGAGTTGAAATCTGTTTTTTTCAAATACTGCACTGTCTTATATGTGTAGATCAACAAGGTACAAATCACAACATACTGTAGTCGTGGCCGAACGGTTAAGGCGACAGACTAGAAATCTGTTGGGGTCTCCCCGCGCAGGTTCGAATCAGGCCGACAACGAAATGTTTTTGTCAGATACTGCACTGTCTTAAATGAGTAGATCAACTAGGTATAATTTACAACATACAGTAGTAGTGGCAGAGCGGTTAAGGCGACAGAGTTGAAATCTGTTGGGGTCTTCCCGCGCAGGTTCGAATCCTGCCGACTACGAAATGTTGTTGTCAGATACTGCACTGTCTTATATGAGTAGATCAACTAGGTACCAATTACAACATACAGTAGTCGTGGCCGAGCGGTTAAGGCGACAGACTAGAAATCTGTTGGGGTCTCCCCGCGCAGGTTCGAATCCTGCCGACTACG
>JBAIAA010000387.1:2580000-2660000 GCA_037893245.1 Crossaster papposus | reverse complement strand
TGAGTAGATCAACTAGGTATAATTTACAACATACAGTAGTCGTGGCAGAGCGGTTAAGGCGACAGAGTTGAAATCTGTTTTTTTCAAATACTGCACTGTCTTATATATGTAGATCAACAAGGTACAAATTACAACATACTGTAGTCGTGGCCGAACGGTTAAGGCGACAGACTAGAAATCTGTTGGGGTCTCCCCGCGCAGGTTCGAATCAGGCCGACAACGAAATGTTTTTGTCAGATACTGCACTGTCTTAAATGAGTAGATCAACTAGGTATAATTTACAACATACAGTAGTAGTGGCAGAGCGGTTAAGGCGACAGAGTTGAAATCTGTTGGGGTCTTCCCGCGCAGGTTCGAATCCTGCCGACTACGAAATGTTGTTGTCAGATACTGCACTGTCTTATATGAGTAGATCAACTAGGTACAAATTACAACATACAGTAGTCGTGGCCGAGCGGTTAAGGCGACAGACTAGAAATCTGTTGGGGTCTCCCCGCGCAGGTTCGAATCCTGCCGACTACGACACATTTTTTGTCAAATACTGCACTGTCCTATAGGAGTAGATCAACTAGGTATAAATTACAACATACAGTAGTCGTGGCAGAGCGGTTAAGGCGACAGACTAGAAATCTGTTGGGGTCTCCCCGCGCAGGTTCGAATCCTGCCGACTACGAAACGTTTTTGTCAAATACACCACTGTCTGGAAGGAGTAGATCAACTAAGTTTATATTGAAAAATGCTGTAGTCGTGGCCGAGCGGTTAAGGCGACAGACTAGAAATCTGTTGGGGTCTCCCCGCGCAGGTTCGAATCCTGCCGACTACGAATTGTTTTTGTCAAATACTGCACTGTCTTATATGAGTAGATCAACTAGGTACCAATTACAACATACAGTAGTCGTGGCCGAGCGGTTAAGGCGACAGACTAGAAATCTGTTGGGGTCTCCCCGCGCAGGTTCGAATCCTGCCGACTACGAAATGTTTTTGTCAGATACTGCACTGTCTTCAATGAGTAGATCAACTAGGTATAATTTACAACATACAGTAGTCGTGGCAGAGCGGTTAAGGCGACAGAGTTGAAATCTGTTTTTTTCAAATACTGCACTGTCTTATATGTGTAGATCAACAAGGTACAAATTACAACATACTGTAGTCGTGGCCGAACGGTTAAGGCGACAGACTAGAAATATGTTGGGGTCTCCCCGCGCAGGTTCGAATCAGGCCGACAACGAAATGTTTTTGTCAGATACTGCACTGTCTTAAATGAGTAGATCAACTAGGTATAATTTACAACATACAGTAGTAGTGGCAGAGCGGTTAAGGCGACAGAGTTGAAATCTGTTGGGGTCTTCCCGCGCAGGTTCGAATCCTGCCGACTACGAAATGTTGTTGTCAGATACTGCACTGTCTTATATGAGTAGATCAACTAGGTACAAATTACAACATACAGTAGTCGTGGCCGAGCGGTTAAGGCGACAGACTAGAAATCTGTTGGGGTCTCCCCGCGCAGGTTCGAATCCTGCCGACTACGACACGTTTTTTGTCAAATACTGCACTGTCCTATAGGAGTAGATCAACTAGGTATAAATTACAACATACAGTAGTCGTGGCAGAGCGGTTAAGGCGACAGACTAGAAATCTGTTGGGGTCTCCCCGCGCAGGTTCGAATCCTGCCGACTACGAAACGTTTTTGTCAAATACACCACTGTCTGGAAGGAGTAGATCAACTAAGTTTATGTTGAAAAATGCTGTAGTCGTGGCCGAGCGGTTAAGGCGACAGACTAGAAATCTGTTGGGGTCTCCCCGCGCAGGTTCGAATCCTGCCGACTACGAATTGTTTTTGTCAAATACTGCACTGTCTTATATGAGTAGATCAACTAGGTACAAATTACAACATACAGTAGTCGTGGCCGAACGGTTAAGGCAACAGACTAGAAATCTGTTGGGGTCTCCCCGCGCAGGTTCGAATCCTGCCGACTACGAAACGTTTTTTGTCAAATACTGCACTGTCCTATAGGAGTAGATCAACTAGGTATAAATTACAACATGCAGTAGTCGTGGCCGAGCGGTTAAGGCGACAGACTAGAAATCTGTTGGGGTCTCCCCGCGCAGGTTCGAACCCTTTGACTACGAAATGTTTTTGTCAGATACTGCACTGTCTTAAATGAGTAGATCAACTAGGTATAATTTACAACATACAGTAGTCGTGTAAGAGCGGTTAAGGCGACAGACTAGAAATAGGTTGGGGTCTTCCGGCGCAGGTTCGAATCCTGCCGACTACGAAATGTTGTTGTCAGATACTGCACTGTCTTATATGAGTAGATCAACTAGGTACAAATTACAACATACAGTAGTCGTGGCCGAGCGGTAAAGGCGACAGACTAGAAATCTGTTGGGGTCTCCCCGCGCAGGTTCGAATCCTGCCGACTCCGAAACGTTTTTTGTCAAATACTGCACTGTCCTATAGGAGTAGATCAACTAGGTATAAATTACAACATACAGTAGTCGTGGCCGAGCGGTTAAGGCGACAGACTAGAAAACTGTTGGGGTCTCCCCGCGCAGGTTCGAATCCAGCCGACTACGAAACGTGTTTTGTCAAATACTGCACTGTCCTATAGGAGTAGATCAACTAGGTATAAATTACAACATACAGTAGTCGTGGCCGAGCGGTTAAGGCGACAGACTGGAAATCTGTTGGGGTATCCCCGCGCAGGTTCGAATCCTGCCGACTACGAATTGTTTTTGTCAAATACTGCACTGTCTTATATGAGTAGATCAACTAGGTACAAATTACAACATACAGTAGTCGTGGCCGAGCGGTTAAGGCGACATACTAGAAATCTGTTGGGGTCTCCACGCGCACGTTCGAATCCTGCCGACTACGAATATTTTTTTTCAAATACTGCACTGTCTTATATGAGTAGATCAACAAGGTACAAGTTACAACATACTGTAGTCGTGGCCGAACGGTTAAGGCGACAGACTAGAAATCTGTTGGGGTCTCCCCGCGCAGGTTCGAATCCTGCCGACTACGAAACGTTTTTTGTCAAATACTGCACTGTCTTATATGAGTAGATCAACTAGGTACAAATTACAACATACAGTAGTCGTGGCCGAGCGGTAAAGGCGACAGACTAGAAATCTGTTGGGGTCTCCCCGCGCAGGTTCGAATCCTGCTGACTACGAAATGTTGTTGTCAGATACTGCACTGTCTTATATGAGTAGATCAACTAGGTACAAATTACAACATACAGTAGTCGTGGCCGAGCGGTAAAGGCGACAGACTAGAAATCTGTTGGGGTCTCCCCGCGCAGGTTCGAATCCTGCCGACTCCGAAACGTTTTTTGTCAAATACTGCACTGTCCTATAGGAGTAGATCAACTAGGTATAAATTACAACATACAGTAGTCGTGGCCGAGCGGTTAAGGCGACAGACTAGAAATCTGTTGGGGTCTCCCCGCGCAGGTTCGAATCCAGCCGACTACGAAACGTGTTTTGTCAAATACTGCACTGTCCTATAGGAGTAGATCAACTAGGTATAAATTACAACATACAGTAGTCGTGGCCGAGCGGTTAAGGCGACAGACTGGAAATCTGTTGGGGTATCCCCGCGCAGGTTCGAATCCTGCCCACTACGAAACGTTTTTTGTCAAATACTGCACTGTCCTATAGGAGTAGATCAACTAGGTATAAATTAAAACATACAGTAGTCGTGGCCGAGCGGTTAAGGCGACAGACTATAAATCTGTTGGGGTCTCCCCGCGCACGTTCGAATCCTGCCGACTACGAATAATTTTTCTCAAATACTGCACTGTCTTATATGAGTAGATCAACAAGGTACAAATTACAACATACTGTAGTCGTGGCCGAACGGTTAAGGCGACAGACTAGAAATCTGTTGGGGTCTCCCCGCGCAGGTTCGAATCCTGCCGACTACGAAACGTTTTTTGTCAAATACTGCACTGTCCTATAGGAGTAGATCAACTAGGTATAAATTACAACATACAGTAGTCGTGGCCGAGCGGTTAAGGCGACAGACTAGAAATCTGTTGGGGTCTCCTCGCGCAGGTTCGAATCCTGCCGACTACGAAACGTTTTTTGTCAAATACTGCACTGTCCTAGAGGAGTAGATCAACTAGGTATAAATTACAACATACAGTAGTCGTGACCGAGCGGTTAAGGCGACAGACTAAAAATCTGTTGGGGTCTCCCCGCGCAGGTTCGAATCCTGCCGACTACGAATTGTTTTTGTCAAATACTGCACTGTCTTATATGAGTAGATCAACTAGGTACAAATTACAACATACAGTAGTCGTGGCCGAGCGGTTAAGGCGACAGACTAGAAATCTGTTGGGGTCTCCACGCGCAGGTTCGAATCCTGCCGACTACGAAACGTTTTTTGTCAAATACTGCACTGTCCTATAGGAGTAGATCAACTAGGTATAAAATAAAACATACAGTAGTCGTGGCCGAGCGGTTAAGGCGACAGACTAGAAATCTGTTGGGGTCTCCCCGCGCACGTTCGAATCCTGCCGACTACGAATATGTGTTGTCAAATACTGCACTGTCTTATAGGAGTAGATCAACTAGGTATAAATTACAACATGCAGTAGTCGTGGCCGAGCGGTTAAGGCGACAGACTAGAAATCTGTTGGGGTCTCCCCGCGCAGGTTCGAATCCTGCCGACTAAGAAATGTTTTTTTCAAATACTGCACTGTCTTATATGAGTAGATCAACTAGATATAATTTACAACATACAGTAGTCGTGGCAGAGCGGTTAAGGCGACAGAGTTGAAATCTGTTGGGGTCTTACCGCGCAGGTTCGAATCCTGCCGACTACGAAATGTTTTTGTCAGATACTGCACTGTCTTATAATGAGTAGATCAACAAGGTACAAATTACAACATACTGTAGTCGTGGCCGAACGGTTAAGGCGACAGACTAGAAATCTGTTGGGGTCTCCCCGCGCAGGTTCGAATCCTGCCGACTACGAAACGTTTTTTGTCAAATACTGCACTGTCCTATAAGAGTAGATCAACTAGGTATAAATTACAACATGCAGTAGTCGTGGCCGAGCGGTTAAAGCGACAGACTAGAAATCTGTTGGGGTCTCCCCGCGCAGGTTCGAATTCTTCCGACTACGAAATGTTTTTGTCAGATACTGCACTGTCTTAAATGAGTAGATCAACTAGGTATAATTTACAACATACAGTAGTCGTGGAAGAGCGGTTAAGGCGACAGACTAGAAATATGTTGGGGTCTTCCGGCGCAGGTTCGAATCCTGCCGACTACGAAATGTTGTTGTCAGATACTGCACTGTCTTATATGAGTAGATCAACTAGGTACAAATTACAACATACAGTAGTCGTGGCCGAGCGGTAAAGGCGACAGACTAGAAATCTGTTGGGGTCTCCCCGCGCAGGTTCGAATCCTGCCGACTCCGAAACGTTTTTTGTCAAATACTGCACTGTCCTATAGGAGTAGATCAACTAGGTATAAATTACAACATACAGTAGTCGTGGCCGAGCGGTTAAGGCGACAGACTAGAAATCTGTTGGGGTCTCCCCGCGCAGGTTCGAATCCAGCCGACTACGAAACGTTTTTTGTCAAATACTGCACTGTCCTATAGGAGTAGATCAACTAGGTATAAATTACAACATACAGTAGTCGTGGCCGAGCGGTTAAGGCGACAGACTAGAAATCTGTTGGGGTCTCCCC
Organism: Crossaster papposus; assembly: GCA_037893245.1. NCBI lineage: Eukaryota > Metazoa > Echinodermata > Asteroidea > Velatida > Solasteridae > Crossaster > Crossaster papposus. The sequence goes on along the minus strand of JBAIAA010000387.1, from coordinate 2,654,285 downwards.
GCGCACGTTCGAATCCTGCCGACTACGAATATTTTTTGTCAAATACTGCACTGTCTTATATGAGTAGATCAACTAGGTACAAATTACAACATACAGTAGTCGTGGCCGAGCGGTTAAGGCGACATACTAGAAATCTGTTGGGGTCTCCACGCGCAGGTTCGAATCCTGCCCACTACGAAACGTTTTTTGTCAAATACTGCACTGTCCTATAGGAGTAGATCAACTAGGTATAAATTAAAACATACAGTAGTCGTGGCCGAGCGGTTAAGGCGACAGACTAGAAATCTGTTGGGGTCTCCCCGCGCACGTTCGAATCCTGCCGACTACGAATATTTTTTTTCAAATACTGCACTGTCTTATATGAGTAGATCAACAAGGTACAAATTACAACATACTGTAGTCGTGGCCGAACGGTTAAGGCGACAGACTAGAAATCTGTTGGGGTCTCCCCGCGCAGGTTCGAATCCTGCCGACTACGAAACGTTTTTTGTCAAATACTGCACTGTCCTATAGGAGTAGATCAACTAGGTATAAATTACAACATACAGTAGTCGTGGTCGAGCGGTTAAGGCGACAGACTAGAAATCTGTTGGGGTCTCCTCGCGCAGGTTCGAATCCTGCCGACTACGAAACGTTTTTTGTCAAATACTGCACTGTCCTAGAGGAGTAGATCAACTAGGTATAAATTACAACATACAGTAGTCGTGGCCGAGCGGTTAAGGCGACAGACTAAAAATCTGTTGGGGTCTCCCCGCGCAGGTTCGAATCTTGCCGACTACGAATTGTTTTTGTCAAATACTGCACTGTCTTATATGAGTAGATCAACTATGTACAAATTACAACATACAGTAGTCGTGGCCGAGCGGTTAAGGCGACAGACTAGAAATCTGTTGGGGTCTCCACGCGCAGGTTCGAATCCAGCCCACTACGAAACATTTTTTGTCAAATACTGCACTGTCCTATAGGAGTAGATCAACTAGGTATAAATTAATACATACAGTAGTCGTGGCCGAGCGGTTAAGGCGACAGACTAGAAATCTGTTGGGGTCTCCCCGCGCACGTTCGAATCCTGCCGACTACGAATATTTTTTTTCAAATACTGCACTGTCTTATATGAGTAGATCAACAAGGTACAAATTACAACATACTGTAGTCGTGGCCGAACGGTTAAGGCGACAGACTAGAAATCTGTTGGGGTCTCCCCGCGCAGGTTCGAATCCTGCCGACTACGAAACGTTGTTTGTCAAATACTGCACTGTCCTATAAGAGTAGATCAACTAGGTATAAATTACAACATGCAGTAGTCGTGGCCGAGCGGTTGAGGCGACAGACTAGAAATCTGTTGCGGTCTCCCCGCGCAGGTTCGAATCCTGCCGACTACGAAATGTTTTTGTCAGATACTGCACTGTCTTATATGAGTAGATCAACTAGGTACAAATTACAACATACAGTAGTCGTGGCCGAGCGGTTAAGGCGACAGACTAGAAATCTGTTGGGGTCTCCCCGCGCAGGTTCGAATCCTGCCAACTACGAAACGTTTTTTTGTCAAATACTGCACTGTCTTATAGAAGTAGATCAACTAGGTATAAATTACAACATACAGTAGTCGTGGCCGAGCGGTTAAGGCGACAGACTATAAATCTGTTGGGGTCTCTCCGCGCAGGTTCGAATCCTGCCGACTACGAAACGTTTTTGTCAAATACACCACTGTTTGGAAGGAGTAGATCAACTAAGTTTATATTGAAAAATGCTGTAGTCGTGGCCGAGCGGTTAAGGCGACAGACTAGAAATCTGTTGGGGTCTCCCCGCGCAGGTTCGAATCCTGCCGACTACGAATTGTTTTTGTCAAATACTGCACTGTCTTATATGAGTAGATCAACTGGGTACAAATTACAACATACAGTAGTCGTGGCCGAACGGTTAAGGCAACAGACTAGAAATCTGTTGGGGTCTCCCCGCGCAGGTTCGAATCCTGCCCACTACGAAACGTTTTTTGTCAAATACTGCACTGTCCTATAGGAGTAGATCAACTAGGTATAAATTACAACATGCAGTAGTCGTGGCCGAGCGGTTAAGGCGACAGACTAGAAATCTGTTGGGGTCTCCCCGCGCAGGTTCGAATCCTTCCGACTACGAAATGTTTTTGTCAGATACTGCACTGTCTTAAATGAGTAGATCAACTAGGTATAATTTACAACATACAGTAGTCGTGGAAGAGCGGTTAAGGCGACAGACTAGAAATATGTTGGGGTCTTCCGGCGCAGGTTCGAATCCTGCCGACTACGAAATGTTGTTGTCAGATACTGCACTGTCTTATATGAGTAGATCAACTAGGTACAAATTACAACATACAGTAGTCGTGGCCGAGCGGTAAAGGCGACAGACTAGAAATCTGTTGGGGTCTCCCCGCGCAGGTTCGAATCCTGCCGACTACGAAACGTTTTTTGTCAAATACTGCACTGTCCTATAGGAGTAGATCAACTAGGTATAAATTAAAACATACAGTAGTCGTGGCCGAGCGGTTAAGGCGACAGACTAGAAATCTGTTGGGGTCTCCCCGCGCAGGTTCGAATCCTGCCAACTACGAAACGTTTTTTTGTCAAATACTGCACTGTCTTATAGAAGTAGATCAACTAGGTATAAATTACAACATACAGTAGTCGTGGCCGAGCGGTTAAGGCGACAGACTATAAATCTGTTGGGGTCTCTCCGCGCAGGTTCGAATCCTGCCGACTACGAAACGTTTTTGTCAAATACACCACTGTTTGGAAGGAGTAGATCAACTAAGTTTATATTGAAAAATGCTGTAGTCGTGGCCGAGCGGTTAAGGCGACAGACTAGAAATCTGTTGGGGTCTCCCCGCGCAGGTTCGAATCCTGCCGACTACGAATTGTTTTTGTCAAATACTGCACTGTCTTATATGAGTAGATCAACTGGGTACAAATTACAACATACAGTAGTCGTGGCCGAACGGTTAAGGCAACAGACTAGAAATCTGTTGGGGTCTCCCCGCGCAGGTTCGAATCCTGCCCACTACGAAACGTTTTTTGTCAAATACTGCACTGTCCTATAGGAGTAGATCAACTAGGTATAAATTACAACATGCAGTAGTCGTGGCCGAGCGGTTAAGGCGACAGACTAGAAATCTGTTGGGGTCTCCCCGCGCAGGTTCGAATCCTTCCGACTACGAAATGTTTTTGTCAGATACTGCACTGTCTTAAATGAGTAGATCAACTAGGTATAATTTACAACATACAGTAGTCGTGGAAGAGCGGTTAAGGCGACAGACTAGAAATATGTTGGGGTCTTCCGGCGCAGGTTCGAATCCTGCCGACTACGAAATGTTGTTGTCAGATACTGCACTGTCTTATATGAGTAGATCAACTAGGTACAAATTACAACATACAGTAGTCGTGGCCGAGCGGTAAAGGCGACAGACTAGAAATCTGTTGGGTCTCCCCGCGCAGGTTCGAATCCTGCCGACTACGAAACGTTTTTTGTCAAATACTGCACTGTCCTATAGGAGTAGATCAACTAGGTATAAATTAAAACATACAGTAGTCGTGGCCGAGCGGTTAAGGCGACAGACTAGAAATCTGTTGGGGTCTCCCCGCGGACGTTCGAATCCTGCCGACTACGAATATTTTTTTTCAAATACTGCACTGTCTTATATGAGTAGATCAACAAGGTACAAATTACAACATACTGTAGTCGTGGCCGAACGGTTAAGGCGACAGACTAGAAATCTGTTGGGGTCTCCCCGCGCAGGTTCGAATCCTGCCGACTACGAAACGTTTTTTGTCAAATACTGCACTGTCCTATAGGAGTAGATCAACTAGGTATAAATTACAACATACAGTAGTCGTGGCCAAGCGGTTAAGGCGACAGACTAGAAATCTGTTGGGGTCTCCTCGCGCAGGTTCGAATCCTGCCGACTACGAAACGTTTTTTGTCAAATACTGCACTGTCCTAGAGGAGTAGATCAACTAGGTATAAATTACAACATACAGTAGTCGTGGCCGAGCGGTTAAGGCGACAGACTAAAAATCTGTTGGGGTCTCCCCGCGCAGGTTCGAATCCTGCCGACTACGAATTGTTTTTGTCAAATACTGCACTGTCTTATATGAGTAGATCAACTAGGTACAAATTACAACATACAGTAGTCGTGGCCGAGCGGTTAAGGCGACAGACTAGAAATCTGTTGGGGTCTCCACGCGCAGGTTCGAATCCTGCCGACTACGAAACGTTTTTTGTCAAATACTGCACTGTCCTATAGGAGTAGATCAACTAGGTATAAAATAAAACATACAGTAGTCGTGGCCGAGCGGTTATGGCGACAGACTAGAAATCTGTTGGGGTCTCCCCGCGCACGTTCGAATCCTGCCGACTACGAATATGTGTTGTCAAATACTGCACTGTCTTATAGGAGTAGATCAACTAGGTATAAATTACAACATGCAGTAGTCGTGGCCGAGCGGTTAAGGCGACAGACTAGAAATCTGTTGGGGTCTTACCGCGCAGGTTCGAATCCTGCCGACTACGAAATGTTTTGTCAGATATTGCACTGTCTTATAATGAGTAGATCAACAAGGTACAAATTACAACATACTGTAGTCGTGGCCGAACGGTTAAGGCGACAGACTAGAAATCTGTTGGGGTCTCCCCGCGCAGGTTCGAATCCTGCCGACTACGAAACGTTTTTTGTCAAATACTGCACTGTCCTATAAGAGTAGATCAACTAGGTATAAATTACAACATGCAGTAGTCGTGGCCGAGCGGTTAAGGCGACAGACTAGAAATCTGTTGGGGTCTCCCCGCGCAGGTTCGAATCCTGCCGACTACGAAATGTTTTTGTCAGATACTGCACTGTCTTCAATGAGTAGATCAACTAGGTATAATTTACAACATACAGTAGTCGTGGCAGAGCGGTTAAGGCGACAGAGTTGAAATCTGTTTTTTTCAAATACTGCACTGTCTTATATGTGTAGATCAACAAGGTACAAATTACAACATACTGTAGTCGTGGCCGAACGGTTAAGGCGACAGACTAGAAATCTGTTGGGGTCTCCCCGCGCAGGTTCGAATCAGGCCGACAACGAAATGTTTTTGTCAGATACTGCACTGTCTTAAATTAGTAGATCAACTAGGTATAATTTACAACATACAGTAGTAGTGGCAGAGCGGTTAAGGCGACAGAGTTGAAATCTGTTGGGGTCTTCCCGCGCAGGTTCGAATCCTGCCAACTACGAAACGTTTTTGTCAAATACACCACTGTTTGGAAGGAGTAGATCAACTAAGTTTATATTGAAAAATGCTGTAGTCGTGGCCGAGCGGTTAAGGCGACAGACTAGAAATCTGTTGGGGTCTCCCCGCGCAGGTTCGAATCCTGCCGACTACGAATTGTTTTTGTCAAATACTGCACTGTCTTATATGAGTAGATCAACTGGGTACAAATTACAACATACAGTAGTCGTGGCCGAACGGTTAAGGCAACAGACTAGAAATCTGTTGGGGTCTCCCCGCGCAGGTTCGAATCCTGCCCACTACGAAACGTTTTTTGTCAAATACTGCACTGTCCTATAGGAGTAGATCAACTAGGTATAAATTACAACATGCAATAGTCGTGGCCGAGCGGTTAAGGCGACAGACTAGAAATCTGTTGGGGTCTCCCCGCGCAGGTTCGAATCCTTCCGACTACGAAATGTTTTTGTCAGATACTGCACTGTCTTATATGAGTAGATCAACTAGGTACAAATTACAACATACAGTAGTCGTGGCCGAGCGGTTAAGGCGACAGACTAGAAATCTGTTGGGGTCTCCCCGCGCAGGTTCGAATCCTGCCAACTACGAAACTTTTTTTTGTCAAATACTGCACTGTCTTATAGAAGTAGATCAACTAGGTATAAATTACAACATACAGTAGTCGTGGCCGAGCGGTTAAGGCGACAGACTAGAAATCTGTTGGGGTCTCCCCGCGCAGGTTCGAATCCTGCCGACTACGAAACGTTTTTGTCAAATACACCACTGTTTGGAAGGAGTAGATCAACTAAGTTTATATTGAAAAATGCTGTAGTCGTGGCCGAGCGGTTAAGGCGACAGACTAGAAATCTGTTGGGGTCTCCCCGCGCAGGTTCGAATCCTGCCGACTACGAATTGTTTTTGTCAAATACTGCACTGTCTTATATGAGTAGATCAACTGGGTACAAATTACAACATACAGTAGTCGTGGCCGAACGGTTAAGGCAACAGACTAGAAATCTGTTGGGGTCTCCCCGCGCAGGTTCGAATCCTGCCCACTACGAAACGTTTTTTGTCAAATACTGCACTGTCCTATAGGAGTAGATCAACTAGGTATAAATTACAACATGCAGTAGTCGTGGCCGAGCGGTTAAGGCGACAGACTAGAAATCTGTTGGGGTCTCCCCGCGCAGGTTCGAATCCTTCCGACTACGAAATGTTTTTGTCAGATACTGCACTGTCTTAAATGAGTAGATCAACTAGGTATAATTTACAACATACAGTAGTCGTGGAAGAGCGGTTAAGGCGACAGACTAGAAATATGTTGGGGTCTTCCGGCGCAGGTTCGAATCCTGCCGACTACGAAATGTTGTTGTCAGATACTGCACTGTCTTATATGAGTAGATCAACTAGGTACAAATTACAACATACAGTAGTCGTGGCCGAGCGGTAAAGGCGACAGACTAGAAATCTGTTGGGGTCTCCCCGCGCAGGTTCGAATCCTGCCGACTACGAAACGTTTTTTGTCAAATACTGCACTGTCCTATAGGAGTAGATCAACTAGGTATAAATTAAAACATACAGTAGTCGTGGCCGAGCGGTTAAGGCGACAGACTAGAAATCTGTTGGGGTCTCCCCGCGGACGTTCGAATCCTGCCGACTACGAATATTTTTTTTCAAATACTGCACTGTCTTATATGAGTAGATCAACAAGGTACAAATTACAACATACTGTAGTCGTGGCCGAACGGTTAAGGCGACAGACTAGAAATCTGTTGGGGTCTCCCCGCGCAGGTTCGAATCCTGCCGACTACGAAACGTTTTTTGTCAAATACTGCACTGTCCTATAGGAGTAGATCAACTAGGTATAAATTACAACATACAGTAGTCGTGGCCAAGCGGTTAAGGCGACAGACTAGAAATCTGTTGGGGTCTCCTCGCGCAGGTTCGAATCCTGCCGACTACGAAACGTTTTTTGTCAAATACTGCACTGTCTTATATGAGTAGATCAACTAGGTACAAATTACAACATACAGTAGTCGTGGCCGAGCGGTTAAGGCGACAGACTAGAAATCTGTTGGGGTCTCCACGCGCAGGTTCGAATCCTGCCGACTACGAAACGTTTTTTGTCAAATACTGCACTGTCCTATAGGAGTAGATCAACTAGGTATAAAATAAAACATACAGTAGTCGTGGCCGAGCGGTTATGGCGACAGACTAGAAATCTGTTGGGGTCTCCCCGCGCACGTTCGAATCCTGCCGACTACGAATATGTGTTGTCAAATACTGCACTGTCTTATAGGAGTAGATCAACTAGGTATAAATTACAACATGCAGTAGTCGTGGCCGAGCGGTTAAGGCGACAGACTAGAAATCTGTTGGGGTCTTACCGCGCAGGTTCGAATCCTGCCGACTACGAAATGTTTTGTCAGATATTGCACTGTCTTATAATGAGTAGATCAACAAGGTACAAATTACAACATACTGTAGTCGTGGCCGAACGGTTAAGGCGACAGACTAGAAATCTGTTGGGGTCTCCCCGCGCAGGTTCGAATCCTGCCGACTACGAAACGTTTTTTGTCAAATACTGCACTGTCCTATAAGAGTAGATCAACTAGGTATAAATTACAACATGCAGTAGTCGTGGCCGAGCGGTTAAGGCGACAGACTAGAAATCTGTTGGGGTCTCCCCGCGCAGGTTCGAATCCTGCCGACTACGAAATGTTTTTGTCAGATACTGCACTGTCTTCAATGAGTAGATCAACTAGGTATAATTTACAACATACAGTAGTCGTGGCAGAGCGGTTAAGGCGACAGAGTTGAAATCTGTTTTTTTCAAATACTGCACTGTCTTATATGTGTAGATCAACAAGGTACAAATTACAACATACTGTAGTCGTGGCCGAACGGTTAAGGCGACAGACTAGAAATCTGTTGGGGTCTCCCCGCGCAGGTTCGAATCAGGCCGACAACGAAATGTTTTTGTCAGATACTGCACTGTCTTAAATTAGTAGATCAACTAGGTATAATTTACAACATACAGTAGTAGTGGCAGAGCGGTTAAGGCGACAGAGTTGAAATCTGTTGGGGTCTTCCCGCGCAGGTTCGAATCCTGCCGACTACGAAATGTTGTTGTCAGATACTGCACTGTCTTATATGAGTAGATCAACTAGGTATAAATTACAACATACAGTAGTCGTGGCAGAGCGGTTAAGGCGACAGACTAGAAATCTGTTGGGGTCTCCCCGCGCAGGTTCGAATCCTGCCGACTACGAAACGTTTTTGTCAAATACACCACTGTCTGGAAGGAGTAGATCAACTAAGTTTATATTGAAAAATGCTGTAGTCGTGGCCGAGCGGTTAAGGCGACAGACTAGAAATCTGTTGGGGTCTCCCCGCGCAGGTTCGAATCCTGCCGACTACGAATTGTTTTTGTCAAATACTGCACTGTCTTATATGAGTAGATCAACTAGGTACAAATTACAACATACAGTAGTCGTGGCCGAACGGTTAAGGCAACAGACTAGAAATCTGTTGGGGTCTCCCCGCGCAGGTTCGAATCCTGCCGACTACGAAACGTTTTTTGTCAAATACTGCACTGTCCTATAGGAGTAGATCAACTAGGTATAAATTACAACATGCAGTAGTCGTGGCCGAGCGGTTAAGGCGACAGACTAGAAATCTGTTGGGGTCTCTCCGCGCAGGTTCGAATCCTTCCGACTACGAAATGTTTTTGTCAGATACTGCACTGTCTTAAATGAGTAGATCAACTAGGTATAATTTACAACATACAGTAGTCGTGGAAGAGCGGTTAAGGCGACAGACTAGAAATATGTTGGGGTCTTCCGGCGCAGGTTCGAATCCTGCCGACTACGAAATGTTGTTGTCAGATACTGCACTGTCTTATATGAGTAGATCAACTAGGTACAAATTACAACATACAGTAGTCGTGGCCGAGCGGTAAAGGCGACAGACTAGAAATCTGTTGGGGTCTCCCCGCGCAGGTTCGAATCCTGCCGACTCCGAAACGTTTTTTGTCAAATACTGCACTGTCCTATAGGAGTAGATCAACTAGGTATAAATTAAAACATACAGTAGTCGTGGCCGAGCGGTTAAGGCGACAGACTAGAAATCTGTTGGGGTCTCCCCGCGGACGTTCGAATCCTGCCGACTACGAATATTTTTTTTCAAATACTGCACTGTCTTATATGAGTAGATCAACAAGGTACAAATTACAACATACTGTAGTCGTGGCCGAACGGTTAAGGCGACAGACTAGAAATCTGTTGGGGTCTCCCCGCGCAGGTTCGAATCCTGCCGACTACGAAACGTTTTTTGTCAAATACTGCACTGTCCTATAGGAGTAGATCAACTAGGTATAAATTACAACATACAGTAGTCGTGGCCAAGCGGTTAAGGCGACAGACTAGAAATCTGTTGGGGTCTCCTCGCGCAGGTTCGAATCCTGCCGACTACGAAACGTTTTTTGTCAAATACTGCACTGTCCTAGAGGAGTAGATCAACTAGGTATAAATTACAACATACAGTAGTCGTGGCCGAGCGGTTAAGGCGACAGACTAAAAATCTGTTGGGGTCTCCCCGCGCAGGTTCGAATCCTGCCGACTACGAATTGTTTTTGTCAAATACTGCACTGTCTTATATGAGTAGATCAACTAGGTACAAATTACAACATACAGTAGTCGTGGCCGAGCGGTTAAGGCGACAGACTAGAAATCTGTTGGGGTCTCCACGCGCAGGTTCGAATCCTGCCGACTACGAAACGTTTTTTGTCAAATACTGCACTGTCCTATAGGAGTAGATCAACTAGGTATAAAATAAAACATACAGTAGTCGTGGCCGAGCGGTTATGGCGACAGACTAGAAATCTGTTGGGGTCTCCCCGCGCACGTTCGAATCCTGCCGACTACGAATATGTGTTGTCAAATACTGCACTGTCTTATAGGAGTAGATCAACTAGGTATAAATTACAACATGCAGTAGTCGTGGCCGAGCGGTTAAGGCGACAGACTAGAAATCTGTTGGGGTCTTACCGCGCAGGTTCGAATCCTGCCGACTACGAAATGTTTTGTCAGATATTGCACTGTCTTATAATGAGTAGATCAACAAGGTACAAATTACAACATACTGTAGTCGTGGCCGAACGGTTAAGGCGACAGACTAGAAATCTGTTGGGGTCTCCCCGCGCAGGTTCGAATCCTGCCGACTACGAAACGTTTTTTGTCAAATACTGCACTGTCCTATAAGAGTAGATCAACTAGGTATAAATTACAACATGCAGTAGTCGTGGCCGAGCGGTTAAGGCGACAGACTAGAAATCTGTTGGGGTCTCCCCGCGCAGGTTCGAATCCTGCCGACTACGAAATGTTTTTGTCAGATACTGCACTGTCTTCAATGAGTAGATCAACTAGGTATAATTTACAACATACAGTAGTCGTGGCAGAGCGGTTAAGGCGACAGAGTTGAAATCTGTTTTTTTCAAATACTGCACTGTCTTATATGTGTAGATCAACAAGGTACAAATTACAACATACTGTAGTCGTGGCCGAACGGTTAAGGCGACAGACTAGAAATCTGTTGGGGTCTCCCCGCGCAGGTTCGAATCAGGCCGACAACGAAATGTTTTTGTCAGATACTGCACTGTCTTAAATTAGTAGATCAACTAGGTATAATTTACAACATACAGTAGTAGTGGCAGAGCGGTTAAGGCGACAGAGTTGAAATCTGTTGGGGTCTTCCCGCGCAGGTTCGAATCCTGCCAACTACGAAACGTTTTTGTCAAATACACCACTGTTTGGAAGGAGTAGATCAACTAAGTTTATATTGAAAAATGCTGTAGTCGTGGCCGAGCGGTTAAGGCGACAGACTAGAAATCTGTTGGGGTCTCCCCGCGCAGGTTCGAATCCTGCCGACTACGAATTGTTTTTGTCAAATACTGCACTGTCTTATATGAGTAGATCAACTGGGTACAAATTACAACATACAGTAGTCGTGGCCGAACGGTTAAGGCAACAGACTAGAAATCTGTTGGGGTCTCCCCGCGCAGGTTCGAATCCTGCCCACTACGAAACGTTTTTTGTCAAATACTGCACTGTCCTATAGGAGTAGATCAACTAGGTATAAATTACAACATGCAATAGTCGTGGCCGAGCGGTTAAGGCGACAGACTAGAAATCTGTTGGGGTCTCCCCGCGCAGGTTCGAATCCTTCCGACTACGAAATGTTTTTGTCAGATACTGCACTGTCTTATATGAGTAGATCAACTAGGTACAAATTACAACATACAGTAGTCGTGGCCGAGCGGTTAAGGCGACAGACTAGAAATCTGTTGGGGTCTCCCCGCGCAGGTTCGAATCCTGCCAACTACGAAACTTTTTTTTGTCAAATACTGCACTGTCTTATAGAAGTAGATCAACTAGGTATAAATTACAACATACAGTAGTCGTGGCCGAGCGGTTAAGGCGACAGACTAGAAATCTGTTGGGGTCTCCCCGCGCAGGTTCGAATCCTGCCGACTACGAAACGTTTTTGTCAAATACACCACTGTTTGGAAGGAGTAGATCAACTAAGTTTATATTGAAAAATGCTGTAGTCGTGGCCGAGCGGTTAAGGCGACAGACTAGAAATCTGTTGGGGTCTCCCCGCGCAGGTTCGAATCCTGCCGACTACGAATTGTTTTTGTCAAATACTGCACTGTCTTATATGAGTAGATCAACTGGGTACAAATTACAACATACAGTAGTCGTGGCCGAACGGTTAAGGCAACAGACTAGAAATCTGTTGGGGTCTCCCCGCGCAGGTTCGAATCCTGCCCACTACGAAACGTTTTTTGTCAAATACTGCACTGTCCTATAGGAGTAGATCAACTAGGTATAAATTACAACATGCAGTAGTCGTGGCCGAGCGGTTAAGGCGACAGACTAGAAATCTGTTGGGGTCTCCCCGCGCAGGTTCGAATCCTTCCGACTACGAAATGTTTTTGTCAGATACTGCACTGTCTTAAATGAGTAGATCAACTAGGTATAATTTACAACATACAGTAGTCGTGGAAGAGCGGTTAAGGCGACAGACTAGAAATATGTTGGGGTCTTCCGGCGCAGGTTCGAATCCTGCCGACTACGAAATGTTGTTGTCAGATACTGCACTGTCTTATATGAGTAGATCAACTAGGTACAAATTACAACATACAGTAGTCGTGGCCGAGCGGTAAAGGCGACAGACTAGAAATCTGTTGGGGTCTCCCCGCGCAGGTTCGAATCCTGCCGACTACGAAACGTTTTTTGTCAAATACTGCACTGTCCTATAGGAGTAGATCAACTAGGTATAAATTAAAACATACAGTAGTCGTGGCCGAGCGGTTAAGGCGACAGACTAGAAATCTGTTGGGGTCTCCCCGCGGACGTTCGAATCCTGCCGACTACGAATATTTTTTTTCAAATACTGCACTGTCTTATATGAGTAGATCAACAAGGTACAAATTACAACATACTGTAGTCGTGGCCGAACGGTTAAGGCGACAGACTAGAAATCTGTTGGGGTCTCCCCGCGCAGGTTCGAATCCTGCCGACTACGAAACGTTTTTTGTCAAATACTGCACTGTCCTATAGGAGTAGATCAACTAGGTATAAATTACAACATACAGTAGTCGTGGCCAAGCGGTTAAGGCGACAGACTAGAAATCTGTTGGGGTCTCCTCGCGCAGGTTCGAATCCTGCCGACTACGAAACGTTTTTTGTCAAATACTGCACTGTCCTAGAGGAGTAGATCAACTAGGTATAAATTACAACATACAGTAGTCGTGGCCGAGCGGTTAAGGCGACAGACTAAAAATCTGTTGGGGTCTCCCCGCGCAGGTTCGAATCCTGCCGACTACGAATTGTTTTTGTCAAATACTGCACTGTCTTATATGAGTAGATCAACTAGGTACAAATTACAACATACAGTAGTCGTGGCCGAGCGGTTAAGGCGACAGACTAGAAATCTGTTGGGGTCTCCACGCGCAGGTTCGAATCCTGCCGACTACGAAACGTTTTTTGTCAAATACTGCACTGTCCTATAGGAGTAGATCAACTAGGTATAAAATAAAACATACAGTAGTCGTGGCCGAGCGGTTATGGCGACAGACTAGAAATCTGTTGGGGTCTCCCCGCGCACGTTCGAATCCTGCCGACTACGAATATGTGTTGTCAAATACTGCACTGTCTTATAGGAGTAGATCAACTAGGTATAAATTACAACATGCAGTAGTCGTGGCCGAGCGGTTAAGGCGACAGACTAGAAATCTGTTGGGGTCTTACCGCGCAGGTTCGAATCCTGCCGACTACGAAATGTTTTGTCAGATATTGCACTGTCTTATAATGAGTAGATCAACAAGGTACAAATTACAACATACTGTAGTCGTGGCCGAACGGTTAAGGCGACAGACTAGAAATCTGTTGGGGTCTCCCCGCGCAGGTTCGAATCCTGCCGACTACGAAACGTTTTTTGTCAAATACTGCACTGTCCTATAAGAGTAGATCAACTAGGTATAAATTACAACATGCAGTAGTCGTGGCCGAGCGGTTAAGGCGACAGACTAGAAATCTGTTGGGGTCTCCCCGCGCAGGTTCGAATCCTGCCGACTACGAAATGTTTTTGTCAGATACTGCACTGTCTTCAATGAGTAGATCAACTAGGTATAATTTACAACATACAGTAGTCGTGGCAGAGCGGTTAAGGCGACAGAGTTGAAATCTGTTTTTTTCAAATACTGCACTGTCTTATATGTGTAGATCAACAAGGTACAAATTACAACATACTGTAGTCGTGGCCGAACGGTTAAGGCGACAGACTAGAAATCTGTTGGGGTCTCCCCGCGCAGGTTCGAATCAGGCCGACAACGAAATGTTTTTGTCAGATACTGCACTGTCTTAAATTAGTAGATCAACTAGGTATAATTTACAACATACAGTAGTAGTGGCAGAGCGGTTAAGGCGACAGAGTTGAAATCTGTTGGGGTCTTCCCGCGCAGGTTCGAATCCTGCCGACTACGAAATGTTGTTGTCAGATACTGCACTGTCTTATATGAGTAGATCAACTAGGTATAAATTACAACATACAGTAGTCGTGGCAGAGCGGTTAAGGCGACAGACTAGAAATCTGTTGGGGTCTCCCCGCGCAGGTTCGAATCCTGCCGACTACGAAACGTTTTTGTCAAATACACCACTGTCTGGAAGGAGTAGATCAACTAAGTTTATATTGAAAAATGCTGTAGTCGTGGCCGAGCGGTTAAGGCGACAGACTAGAAATCTGTTGGGGTCTCCCCGCGCAGGTTCGAATCCTGCCGACTACGAATTGTTTTTGTCAAATACTGCACTGTCTTATATGAGTAGATCAACTAGGTACAAATTACAACATACAGTAGTCGTGGCCGAACGGTTAAGGCAACAGACTAGAAATCTGTTGGGGTCTCCCCGCGCAGGTTCGAATCCTGCCGACTACGAAACGTTTTTTGTCAAATACTGCACTGTCCTATAGGAGTAGATCAACTAGGTATAAATTACAACATGCAGTAGTCGTGGCCGAGCGGTTAAGGCGACAGACTAGAAATCTGTTGGGGTCTCTCCGCGCAGGTTCGAATCCTTCCGACTACGAAATGTTTTTGTCAGATACTGCACTGTCTTAAATGAGTAGATCAACTAGGTATAATTTACAACATACAGTAGTCGTGGAAGAGCGGTTAAGGCGACAGACTAGAAATATGTTGGGGTCTTCCGGCGCAGGTTCGAATCCTGCCGACTACGAAATGTTGTTGTCAGATACTGCACTGTCTTATATGAGTAGATCAACTAGGTACAAATTACAACATACAGTAGTCGTGGCCGAGCGGTAAAGGCGACAGACTAGAAATCTGTTGGGGTCTCCCCGCGCAGGTTCGAATCCTGCCGACTCCGAAACGTTTTTTGTCAAATACTGCACTGTCCTATAGGAGTAGATCAACTAGTAGTCAGGTAGCTTAGGGATGGAATCGTGACCGACTGGCCCAAAGCACCAAATTTGGTAGGTACCTTCTATAGGCCCCAGAAATAAATTTTAGAAGGGGTGACACCAAAAAATATTTTTGGAAGGTACCTAATTTGCATAATTTCAAAATGGCTGCAAAATCCTATTCTTAAGCACTAATTTCGGTACATTTTTATCATTTGAAAGCAAAAGTCATTTTGAAATATTTACTTCGGTGGTTTTGTTTACATATTCTGCACTTAAACAACATTAATTAGCTGATGATGTGCCTAGGTAATTATGTTTAGTCAGAAATCCAAGATGGCCACGATAATAATAAATTAAGTATCGTGTTTATTGGGAAGCAGCGTAATCATACATGTCACTCACCGTTTTTAAAATTTTTAGAACGATTCTCGGTCACCTGGGAAGGACATTAACGTGAAGGACGTGTAATACTAGATTTTGTGGATTTTTTTATATTTTTTCTGTGAGGCTATTAGTTTTTTTTTATTCTAATGGAGTGCTTTTGCAAGAAGGTATAGCTCAGAGAAACCGGTGTATGCAGGCATACTTCAAGGAATGATCAGTCATTTTTTGTGTGTTTTTTTGATCAATCTAAAGTTAGCTGCAGTGAATCAGAACTCATTCTATGTGGGACGGGGACGGTGTTTATGGGAGTTGTCACAAGTCAGAACTTTTTCTCATCGTTTTCGTTATTTTTTGTGGAGATGCTGAAGCAGTTCTGCTGCGTGAAGTAGCATTGGATTGTAGGTGTGTGGCTGGTCTGCAGAGATAGATCTGTATAATTTATGATGTGCTGGTATGCCAGCAGTGTGGTTGCGTAACTATCCCGCCCAGAGCGTAATTATTAATTTAAGGTTTTTTTTGCTAGTGATATACGCTTCATGGGAGGTCAGTTCAGGCCACATTTTTTTCGCGAGATTACAGTCCGTAGGAATGGGGGGGGGGTTTCTTGTACAAGTTTCAAAAGAACCCCCTCCGTGCTTTTCGTTATTTATTTGAGACGCGGAAAAGGGTCTGCTGACAAGTATCATATGGATTGTATTTGTGACTGGTCTATACAGAGATAGATCTGTAATTGTACGTTAACTAGTGGGTATGCTAGAAAGTGGTGGTTTGACTGGTCTCTCCATAGCGTAGTTCTTAACTCTTTTGTTTCTTTTTGTGTGTAAGATACGCATCTGGGGGTAAGTTCTAGCCACATTATCTCTGCTAGATGATAGTCCGTGGTTGGAGTTCGTGGACGGGCAAATACATCAAACGTCTGCAGGCCAATTGGGTTAGACATTCCCTAAAATCGGGAGTTTCAAACCCTGTCTCGGGTTTTGGCGACGCGATGACTGGTTTGTGTATTGCAACAGTGGTCCCTTTGTTTTTCGTTCACACAGTGATTGATTATTACCGGTGATAATATGCCGTCCCCTCTTTTTTCCCCTTTTTTGGAAGGGGAGCAGGGCATATTTTCTGTGCTATATCATGCACTTCATCAGTTATCTTCTTATCATTTTCCCTTCCTTGTTTTTATTTGTGTGTCGGTTTATATGACGCGTGGCAAGGACAAGAGGGGGGGGGGGGGGTTTGACTTTTTTTTTTTTTTTTAGTCTTGAGATCCATTTCTTTGATCATTGTTTTGTTCTTTCAATAGTTCCAATAGAATTTGCAGATTCTCCTCATCAAGATTTTGTTCCTCTTGGTTGGATTGTGGAGATGCTTTAGTCCTAGATCGAACAAGTTCATCTTTTATGTTTTGGTGCCGTTTGTATGCCAGGATGGGTTGGGTATCAAATATCCTATTCAGATATTCGTTTTCGCTAATCAGGGGCCAGTGTTTGAGGGTAGCCCGTTTGAGGGCTGGGTGCGCGACATGTGGGTAGTATGGTAGGACAAACACCAGTGGGATATTGTTTTTGTTTTTGTCACGCTTAGGGTCCGCGGGAGTCTTGCCCCTTTGAGAAAAGAGGGCTAGGTCTTCGTTTGTGTATCCGCGCTTTTGAAGTTTGTCTTTGAATAACTCAACCCTCTCCTCAAAGTCTTTTAAATGGGTACATATACGTTTGTATCTGGTCACTTCGCCCTTGATTAATCCGCCAAATACCGACTTAGGGTGTGCTGAATCTCGAGCTAGGTACTGAAATGTATCAGTTTTTTTGATAGCGACTCGAGTATCCAATATCCCTTCATGTATAAATCGTTCGCCTTTGTAGATAAGGTCGAGAAAAGTGACTTGGCGGTGCGAGATCTCAGACGTGAACTTCAGCGTGGGATGAATTTTATTAAGTGATTGCACTAGGTCAGCAGCCTGCTTTTCATTTCCGTTAAAGATTATAAGAACATCGTCTCTATATCTCATGTAGCTCACAATTGAGGGATTGTGATGGAGGATGTTGTCTAGTTCGTATTTGAATAGGGTTATGTCACAAATCTCCGGACTGCATTCGCTGCCCATGGCCACGCCAATATTTTGTCTGAAAAACTTGCCATTGAATTCAAACGTGTTAATTTCGACGCATAATGAGTTCAAGGAGACTTCGCGCGTGGTCTGTCCTGGGCTTGGGTATTGCGTATAGTCTGTCGTCGGCCATTGAAAGTGCGTCACAAACTGATTCAATTGCCTCATCTTGTGGGCAGTTAGTGTACATGGATACTATATCCAGTGTTATCAATAAGTTATCTTGCTCCAATGTCAGGTTATTTAGTTTTTCAAGCACATGCCCGGAATCGCGTGTGTATCTGCTTTGCTGTTTGACAATTGGGAGTAAGAAATAGTCTATGTATTTGGATAAGGATTGAGTCGGTCCTCCGCAACCACTAATGATTGGCCTCCCCACGAACCGTGTTCCTTCTGGTACTTTTTTGTGAACTTTCGGTAGGAGGTAAAGGCAAGGTGTTTTAATGTCGTGGTTGCGGGTGTTAAGAAACTCAGATATGTCTTTCGATATGAGTCCGTCCACGTAGAGTTGGCGTATGGCTTGAGAGACTAATTCCGCGGTTTCATCGGTCAGGTCCATGTTAATTTCTTCATAGTGGGGGCCTGTTAATTGTCGTGTCCCTTCACGTATGTAGTCTTGTTTGTTAAGGACGCACACACCGCGGCCTTTATCGAATTGATGAGTGTATGTTGTGTACACCCTATGGTATCCATAAGTGGGGCATATGACACATATTGTTTTCTTCGTTAGGTGATAGTCAATAGGTAAGAGATATAATTACAAGAACATGTGTCGTGGATTTCGAGCTCAAACTGGGGTTTTTTTTTGGGGGGGGAATAGTGTCGTAATCAAAAAGAATGAAACACTAAAGCAATCTCTAAAAAAAAAAAATTATATAATAATTTGTTTTTAAGAGTAGTGGTAGAAACCGGTGTGTGCAGGCCGATATTAAGAGATATCCTTTGAAGAAGGATAAAAAAGGGGTTTGTGCACGTGTCGGTTGCACCACAATTAACCCCGTATTTCTTTTGTTTTTTGTTTGCTTTGTATTTAATGGGGGAGGTTCTGCTGAAAAGGGCGCCTTATTAGGATTCCTGATTAAACGTGTGCAACAAGAGTGCCTTCTTTTTAAGATATTTTTTGTTTTTAATTTTTACCAAAAAAAAGATTGTGTTAAGTAAAGCTGTTGAAAAATAAAACCTTGTTTTTATAATTAAGGTTATATTGTGTTTCGAGATGTGTGGAGTGGGGAATAGCTATATTCGTTTCTTGTGAGTTTAGGGAATATGGCTACACCAAATATTAATACTGTTTTGGTCAAGGAAGGGAAACTGAAAAGAAGGTAACATATTGGGTCGAGAGTAAAGAAAGATAATCTCCCCTAGCGATAAGAGAATAACTTTTCCAAACATACGACAGGAAGGATAAAAACAATTTTTGAATTGGCAAATTGAAGCCCACCTCCAAATTGTAGGTGCAAATAATAAAACAAATATATAAAATTGTACACTGAATCTTTCTAAATGAATTATTCATCAAATTACTAATAATTATGTTGTAATTAGTCTTAACCAGTTCGCGCCGGATGACGTATATAAACGCAAAAATTTCCCCAGATTCAAAACGGATGACGCATAAACACGCCAAGTTCAAGTTCGGAAATGTATGTCAGCATCGGGCAAGGCCGGTAATGCGTGGGTGTGCTTCCCGGCACTATCAGCCTGAACACGCTTCGGATTTAGTTTCGTTAAAAATAATCCTGCCCGTGGGCTCGGCGATGTAAAAATAATCCCGGCGCGAACTGGTTAATTAGTGATAATTAGTTATAAGCATCAGTCTACTTTGACTTTAAAGTAAAACATACATAACTCGAACCCTATCAATAATTAATATAGGGATGAATACAGCACTCAACTAAAAAAAAATTTGCCACATAATTTTTAAAAAGATTGTATATGCAAATTAGGCACCAAATTAGATTTATGCAAATTAGGTACCCTTCCAAGATAATTTTCAGGTGTCACCCCTTCTAAATATCTTCTCTAGGACCAAAAGAATATATCTACCAAGTTTGGTGCTTTGGGCCAGTCGGTCACGGTCTCGTCAAAATTTGGACCTAAGCAACCTGACTATAGGTATAAATTACAACATACAGTAGTCGTGGCCGAGCGGTTAAGGCGACAGACTAGAAATCTGTTGGGGTCTCCCCGCGCAGGTTCGAATCCAGCCGACTACGAAACGTTTTTTGTCAAATACTGCACTGTCCTATAGGAGTAGATCAACTAGGTATAAATTACAACATACAGTAGTCGTGGCCGAGCGGTTAAGGCGACAGACTAGAAATCTGTTGGGGTCTCCCCGCGCACGTTCGAATCCTGCCGACTACGAATATTTTTTGTCAAATACTGCACTGTCTTATATGAGTAGATCAACTAGGTACAAATTACAACATACAGTAGTCGTGGCCGAGCGGTTAAGGCGACATACTAGAAATCTGTTGGGGTCTCCACGCGCAGGTTCGAATCCTGCCCACTACGAAACGTTTTTTGTCAAATACTGCACTGTCCTATAGGAGTAGATCAACTAGGTATAAATTAAAACATACAGTAGTCGTGGCCGAGCGGTTAAGGCGACAGACTAGAAATCTGTTGGGGTCTCCCCGCGCACGTTCGAATCCTGCCGACTACGAATATTTTTTTTCAAATACTGCACTGTCTTATATGAGTAGATCAACAAGGTACAAATTACAACATACTGTAGTCGTGGCCGAACGGTTAAGGCGACAGACTAGAAATCTGTTGGGGTCTCCCCGCGCAGGTTCGAATCCTGCCGACTACGAAACGTTTTTTGTCAAATACTGCACTGTCCTATAGGAGTAGATCAACTAGGTATAAATTACAACATACAGTAGTCGTGGCCGAGCGGTTAAGGCGACAGACTAGAAATCTGTTGGGGTCTCCTCGCGCAGGTTCGAATCCTGCCGACTACGAAACGTTTTTTGTCAAATACTGCACTGTCCTAGAGGAGTAGATCAACTAGGTATAAATTACAACATACAGTAGTCGTGGCCGAGCGGTTAAGGCGACAGACTAAAAATCTGTGGGGGTCTCCCCGCGCAGGTTCGAATCCTGCCGACTACGAATTGTTTTTGTCAAATACTGCACTGTCTTATATGAGTAGATCAACTATGTACAAATTACAACATACAGTAGTCGTGGCCGAGCGGTTAAGGCGACAGACTAGAAATCTGTTGGGGTCTCCACGCGCAGGTTCGAATCCTGCCCACTACGAAACGTTTTTTGTCAAATACTGCACTGTCCTATAGGAGTAGATCAACTAGGTATAAATTAATACATACAGTAGTCGTGGCCGAGCGGTTAAGGCGACAGACTAGAAATCTGTTGGGGTCTCCCCGCGCACGTTCGAATCCTGCCGACTACGAATATTTTTTTTCAAATACTGCACTGTCTTATATGAGTAGATCAACAAGGTACAAATTACAACATACTGTAGTCGTGGCCGAACGGTTAAGGCGACAGACTAGAAATCTGTTGGGGTCTCCCCGCGCAGGTTCGAATCCTGCCGACTACGAAACGTTTTTTGTCAAATACTGCACTGTCCTATAAGAGTAGATCAACTAGGTATAAATTACAACATGCAGTAGTCGTGGCCGAGCGGTTGAGGCGACAGACTAGAAATCTGTTGCGGTCTCCCCGCGCAGGTTCGAATCCTGCCGACTACGAAATGTTTTTGTCAGATACTGCACTGTCTTATATGAGTAGATCAACTAGGTACAAATTACAACATACAGTAGTCGTGGCCGAGCGGTTAAGGCGACAGACTAGAAATCTGTTGGGGTCTCCCCGCGCAGGTTCGAATCCTGCCAACTACGAAACGTTTTTTGTCAAATACTGCACTGTCTTATAGAAGTAGATCAACTAGGTATAAATTACAACATACAGTAGTCGTGGCCGAGCGGTTAAGGCGACAGACTAGAAATCTGTTGGGGTCTCACCGCGCAGGTTCGAATCCTGCCGACTACGAAACGTTTTTGTCAAATACACCACTGTCTGGAAGGAGTAGATCAACTAAGTTTATATTGAAAAATGCTGTAGTCGTGGCCGAGCGGTTAAGGCGACAGACTAGAAATCTGTTGGGGTCTCCCCGCGCAGGTTCGAATCCTGCCGACTACGAATTGTTTTTGTCAAATACTGCACTGTCTCATATGAGTAGATCAACTAGGTACAAATTACAACATACAGTAGTCGTGGCCGAACGGTTAAGGCAACAGACTAGAAATCTGTTGGGGTCTCCCCGCGCAGGTTCGAATCCTGCCCACTACGAAACGTTTTTTGTCAAATACTGCACTGTCCTATAGGAGTAGATCAACTAGGTATAAATTACAACATGCAGTAGTCGTGGCCGAGCGGTTAAGGCGACAGACTAGAAATCTGTTGGGGTCTCCCCGCGCAGGTTCGAATCCTTCCGACTACGAAATGTTTTTGTCAGATAATGCACTGTCTTAAATGAGTAGATCAACTAGGTATAATTTACAACATACAGTAGTCGTGGAAGAGCGGTTAAGGCGACAGACTAGAAATATGTTGGGGTCTTCCGGCGCAGGTTCGAATCCTGCCGACTACGAAATGTTGTTGTCAGATACTGCACTGTCTTATATGAGTAGATCAACTAGGTACAAATTACAACATACAGTAGTCGTGGCCGAGCGGTAAAGGCGACAGACTAGAAATCTGTTGGGGTCTCCCCGCGCAGGTTCGAATCCTGCCGACTACGAAACGTTTTTTGTCAAATACTGCACTGTCCTATAGGAGTAGATCAACTAGGTATAAATTACAACATACAGTAGTCGTGGCCGAGCGGTTAAGGCGACAGACTAGAAATCTGTTGGGGTCTCCCCGCGCAGGTTCGAATCCAGCCGACTACGAAACGTTTTTTGTCAAATACTGCACTGTCCTATAGGAGTAGATCAACTAGGTATAAATTACAACATACAGTAGTCGTGGCCGAGCGGTTAAGGCGACAGACTAGAAATCTGTTGGGGTATCTCCGCGCAGGTTCGAATCCTGCCGACTACGAATTGTTTTTGTCAAATACTGCACTGTCTTATATGAGTAGATCAACTAGGTACAAATTACAACATACAGTAGTCGTGGCCGAGCGGTTAAGGCGACATACTAGAAATCTGTTGGGGTCTCCACGCGCAGGTTCGAATCCTGCCCACTACGAAACGTTTTTTGTCAAATACTGCACTGTCCTATAGGAGTAGATCAACTAGGTATAAATTAAAACATACAGTAGTCGTGGCCGAGCGGTTAAGGCGACAGACTAGAAATCTGTTGGGGTCTCTCCGCGCAGGTTCGAATCCTGCCGACTACGAAACGTTTTTGTCAAATACACCACTGTCTGGAAGGAGTAGATCAACTAAGTTTATATTGAAAAATGCTGTAGTCGTGGCCGAGCGGTTAAGGCGACAGACTAGAAATCTGTTGGGGTCTCTCCGCGCAGGTTCGAATCCTGCCGACTACGAATTGTTTTTGTCAAATACTGCACTGTCTTATATGAGTAGATCAACTAGGTACAAATTACAACATACAGTAGTCGTGGCCGAACGGTTAAGGCAACAGACTAGAAATCTGTTGGGGTCTCCCCGCGCAGGTTCGAATCCTGCCGACTACGAAACCTTTTTTGTCAAATACTGCACTGTCCTATAGGAGTAGATCAACTAGGTATAAATTACAACATGCAGTAGTCGTGGCCGAGCGGTTAAGGCGACAGACTAGAAATCTGTTGGTGTCTCCCCGCGCAGGTTCGAATCCTTCCGACTACGAAATGTTTTTGTCAGATACTGCACTGTCTTAAATGAGTAGATCAACTAGGTATAATTTACAACATACAGTAGTCGTGGAAGAGCGGTTAAGGCGACAGACTAGAAATATGTTGGGGTCTTCCGGCGCAGGTTCGAATCCTGCCGACTACGAAATGTTTTGTCAGATACTGCACTGTCTTATAGGAGTAGATAGATCAACTACGTATAAATTACAACATACAGTAGTCGTGGCCGAGCGGTTAAGGCGACATACTAGAAATCTGTTGGGGTCTCCCCGCGCAGGTTCGAATCCTGCCGACTACGAAACGTTTTTTGTCAAATACTGCACTGTCCTATAGGAGTAGATCAACTAGGTATAAATTACAACATACAGTAGTCGTGGCCGAGCGGTTAAGGCGACAGACTAGAAATCTGTTGGGGTCTCCTCGCGCAGGTTCGAATCCTGCCGACTACGAAACGTTTTTTGTCAAATACTGCACTGTCCTATAGGAGTAGATCAACTAGGTATAAATTACAACATACAGTAGTCGTGGCCGAGCGGTTAAGGCGACAGACTAGAAATCTGTTGGGGTCTCCCCGCGCAGGTTCGAATCCAGCCGACTAGGAAACGTTTTTTGTCAAATACTGCACTGTCCTATAGGAGTAGATCAACTAGGTATAAATTACAACATACAGTAGTCGTGGCCGAGCGGTTAAGGCGACAGACTAGAAATCTGTTGGGGTATCCCCGTGCAGGTTCGAATCCTGCCGACTACGAATTTTTTTTGTCAAATACTGCACTGTGTTAGGCTAAGTTCCCACTGTCGTGCGATCCGTTACGAACGCCACGATTGGTCGTGTTGATCGTAGAAAATGTTTGAACCGTCCGACAATTTTCTACGATCAACACGAATGCCACGACAGCACGACTGACCTCAAGATCTGATAAGATGTGGTAGGATCACCACGGTTAAAACTACGATTTCAATCGTGGCGCGAATCGTGATAGTGGGAACCTAGCATTATATGAGTAGATCAACTAGGTACAAATTACAACATACAGTAGTCGTGGCCGAGCGGTTAAGGCGACATACTAGAAATCTGTTGGGGTCTCCCCGCGGAGGTTCGAATCCTGCCGACTACGAATTGTTTTTGTCAAATACTGCACTGTCTTATATGAGTAGATCAACTATGTACAAATTACAACATACAGTAGTCGTGGCCGAGCGGTTAAGGCGACAGACTAGAAATCTGTTGGGGTCTCCACGCGCAGGTTCGAATCCTGCCCACTACGAAACGTTTTTTGTCAAATACTGCACTGTCCTATAGAAGTAGATCAACTAGGTATAAATTAATACATACAGTAGTCGTGGCCGAGCGGTTAAGGCGACAGACTAGAAATCTGTTGGGGTCTCCCCGCGCACGTTCGAATCCTGCCGACTACGAATATTTTTTTTCAAATACTGCACTGTCTTATATGAGTAGATCAACAAGGTACAAATTACAACATACTGTAGTCGTGGCCGAACGGTTAAGGCGACAGACTAGAAATCTGTTGGGGTCTCCCCGCGCAGGTTCGAATCCTGCCGACTACGAAACGTTTTTTGTCAAATACTGCACTGTCCTATAGGAGTAGATCAACTAGGTATAAATTACAACATACAGTAGTCGTGGCCGAGCGGTTAAGGCGACAGACTAGAAATCTGTTGGGGTCTCCCCGCGCAGGTTCGAATCCAGCCGACTACGAAACGTTTTTTGTCAAATACTGCACTGTCCTATAGGAGTAGATCAACTAGGTATAAATTACAACATACAGTAGTCGTGGCCGAGCGGTTAAGGCGACAGACTAGAAATCTGTTGGGGTATCCCCGCGCAGGTTCGAATCCTGCCGACTACGAATTGTTTTTGTCAAATACTGCACTGTCTTATATGAGTAGATCAACTAGGTACAAATTACAACATACAGTAGTCGTGGCCGAGCGGTTAAGGCGACATACTAGAAATCTGTTGGGGTCTCCACGCGCAGGTTCGAATCCTGCCCACTACGAAACGTTTTTTGTCAAATACTGCACTGTCCTATAGGAGTAGATCAACTAGGTATAAATTAAAACATACAGTAGTCGTGGCCGAGCGGTTAAGGCGACAGACTAGAAATCTGTTGGGGACTCTCCGCGCAGGTTCGAATCCTGCCGACTACGAAACGTTTTTGTCAAATACACCACTGTCTGGAAGGAGTAGATCAACTAAGTTTATATTGAAAAATGCTGTAGTCGTGGCCGAGCGGTTAAGGCGACAGACTAGAAATCTGTTGGGGTCTCCCCGCGCAGGTTCGAATCCTGCCGACTACGAATTGTTTTTGTCAAATACTGCACTGTCTTATATGAGTAGATCAACTAGGTACAAATTACAACATACAGTAGTCGTGGCCGAACGGTTAAGGCAACAGACTAGAAATCTGTTGGGGTCTCCCCGCGCAGGTTCGAATCCTGCCGACTACGAAACCTTTTTTGTCAAATACTGCACTGTCCTATAGGAGTAGATCAACTAGGTATAAATTACAACATGCAGTAGTCGTGGCCGAGCGGTTAAGGCGACAGACTAGAAATCTGTTGGTGTCTCCCCGCGCAGGTTCTAATCCTTCCGACTACGAAATGTTTTTGTCAGATACTGCACTGTCTTAAATGAGTAGATCAACTAGGTATAATTTACAACATACAGTAGTCGTGGAAGAGCGGTTAAGGCGACAGACTAGAAATATGTTGGGGTCTTCCGGCGCAGGTTCGAATCCTGCCGACTACGAAATGTTTTGTCAGATACTGCACTGTCTTATAGGAGTAGATAGATCAACTACGTATAAATTACAACATACAGTAGTCGTGGCCGAGCGGTTAAGGCGACATACTAGAAATCTGTTGGGGTCTCCCCGCGCAGGTTCGAATCCTGCCGACTACGAAACGTTTTTTGTCAAATACTGCACTGTCCTATAGGAGTAGATCAACTAGGTATAAATTACAACATACAGTAGTCGTGGCCGAGCGGTTAAGGCGACAGACTAGAAATCTGTTGGGGTCTCCCCGCGCAGGTTCGAATCCAGCCGACTACGAAACGTTTTTTGTCAAATACTGCACTGTCCTATAGGAGTAGATCAACTAGGTATAAATTACAACATACAGTAGTCGTGGCCGAGCGGTTAAGGCGACAGACTAGAAATCTGTTGGGGTATCTCCGTGCAGGTTCGAATCCTGCCGACTACGAATTTTTTTTGTCAAATACTGCACTGTCTTATATGAGTAGATCAACTAGGTACAAATTACAACATACAGTAGTCGTGGCCGAGCGTTTAAGGCGACATACTAGAAATCTGTTGGGGTCTCCCCGCGCAGGTTCGAATCCTGCCGACTACGAATTGTTTTTGTCAAATACTGCACTGTCTTATATGAGTAGATCAACTATGTACAAATTACAACATACAGTAGTCGTGGCCGAGCGGTTAAGGCGACAGACTAGAAATCTGTTGGGGTCTCCACGCGCAGGTTCGAATCCTGCCCACTACGAAACGTTTTTTGTCAAATACTGCACTGTCCTATAGAAGTAGATCAACTAGGTATAAATTAATACATACAGTAGTCGTGGCCGAGCGGTTAAGGCGACAGACTAGACATCTGTTGGGGTCTCCCCGCGCACGTTCGAATCCTGCCGACTACGAATATTTTTTTTCAAATACTGCACTGTCTTATATGAGTAGATCAACAAGGTACAAATTACAACATACTGTAGTCGTGGCCGAACGGTTAAGGCGACAGACTAGAAATCTGTTGGGGTCTCCCCGCGCAGGTTCGAATCCTGCCGACTACGAAATGTTTTTGTCAGATACTGCACTGTCTTAAATGAGTAGATCAACTAGATATAATTTACAACATACAGTAGTCGTGGCAGAGCGGTTAAGGCGACAGAGTTGAAATCTGTTGGGGTCTTCCCGCGCAGGTTCGAATCCTACCGACTACGAAATGTTGTTGTCAGATACTGCACTGTCTTATATGAGTAGATCAACTAGGTACAAATTACAACATACAGTAGTCGTGGCCGAGCGGTTAAGGCGACAGACTAGAAATCTGTTGGGGTCTCCCCGCGCAGGTTCGAATCCTGCCAACTACGAAACGTTTTTTGTCAAATACTGCACTGTCCTATAGAAGTAGATCAACTAGGTATAAATTACAACATACAGTAGTCGTGGCCGAGCGGTTAAGGCGACAGACTAGAAATCTGTTGGGGTCTCCTGCGCAGGTTCGAATCCTGCCGACTACGAAACGTTTTTTGTCAAATACTGCACTGTCCTATAGGAGTAGATCAACTAGGTATAAATTACAACATACAGTAGTCGTGGCCGAGCGGTTAAGGCGACAGACTAGAAATCTGTTGGGGTCTCCCCGCGCAGGTTCGAATCCAGCCGACTACGAAACGTTTTTTGTCAAATACTGCACTGTCCTATAGGAGTAGATCAACTAGGTATAAATTACAACATACAGTAGTCGTGGCCGAGCGGTTAAGGCGACAGACTAGAAATCTGTTGGGGTCTCCCCGCGCAGGTTCGAATCCTGCCTACTACGAAATGTTTTTGTCAGATACTGCACTGTCTTAAATGAGTAGATCAACTAGGTATAATTTACAACATACAGTAGTAGTGGCAGAGCGGTTAAGGCGACAGAGTTGAAATCTGTTGGGGTCTTCCCGCGCAGGTTCGAATCCTGCCGACTACGAAATGTTGTTGTCAGATACTGCACTGTCTTATATGAGTAGATCAACTAGGTACAAATTACAACATACAGTAGTCGTGGCCGAGCGGTTAAGGCGACAGACTAGAAATCTGTTGGGGTCTCCCCGCGCAGGTTCGAATCCTGCCAACTACGAAACGTTTTTTGTCAAATACTGCACTGTCCTATAGAAGTAGATCAACTAGGTATAAATTACAACATGCAGTAGTCGTGGCCGAGCGGTTAAGGCGACAGACTAGAAATCTGTTGGTGTCTCCCCGCGCAGGTTCGAATCCTTCCGACTACGAAATGTTTTTGTCAGATACTGCACTGTCTTAAATGAGTAGATCAACTAGGTATAATTTACAACATACAGTAGTCGTGGAAGAGCGCTTAAGGCGACAGACTAGAAATATGTTGGGGTCTTCCGGCGCAGGTTCGAATCCTGCCGACTACGAAATGTTTTGTCAGATACTGCACTGTCTTATATGAGTAGATCAACAAGGTACGAATTACAACATACAGTAGTCGTGGCAGAGCGGTTAAGGCGACAGAGTTGAAATCTGTTGGTGTCTTCCCGCGCAGGTTCGAATCCTACCGACTACGAAATGTTGTTGTCAGATACTGCACTGTCTTATATGAGTAGATCAACTAGGTACAAATTACAACATACAGTAGTCGTGGACGAGCGGTTAAGGCGACAGACTAGAAATCTGTTGGGGTCTCCCCGCGCAGGTTCGAATCCTGCCAACTACGAAACGTTTTTTGTCAAATACTGCACTGTCCTATAGAAGTAGATCAACTAGGTATAAATTACAACATACAGTAGTCGTGGCCGAGCGGTTAAGGCGACAGACTAGAAATCTGTTGGGGTCTCCTGCGCAGGTTCGAATCCTGCCGACTACGAAACGTTTTTTGTCAAATACTGCACTGTCCTATAGGAGTAGATCAACTAGGTATAAATTACAACATACAGTAGTCGTGGCCGAGCGGTTAAGGCGACAGACTAGAAATCTGTTGGGGTCTCCCCGCGCAGGTTCGAATCCAGCCGACTACGAAACGTTTTTTGTCAAATACTGCACTGTCCCATAGGAGTAGATCAACTAGGTATAAATTACAACATACAGTAGTCGTGGCCGAGCGGTTAAGGCGACAGACTAGAAATCTGTTGGGGTCTCCCCGCGCAGGTTCGAATCCTGCCGACTACGAATTGTTTTTGTCAAATACTGCACTGTCTTATATGAGTAGATCAACTAGGTACAAATTACAACATACAGTAGTCGTGGCCGAGCGGTTAAGGCGACATACTAGAAAACTGTTGGGGTCTCCACGCGCAGGTTCGAATCCTGCCCACTACGAAACGTTTTTTGTCAAATACTGCACTGTCCTATAGGAGTAGATCAACTAGGTATAAATTAAAACATACAGTAGTCGTGGCCGAGCGGTTAAGGCGACAGACTAGAAATCTGTTGGGGTCTCCCCGCGCAGGTTCGAATCCTGCCAACTACGAAACGTTTTTTGTCAAATACTGCACTGTCCTATAGAAGTAGATCAACTAGGTATAAATTACAACATACAGTAGTCGTGGCCGAGCGGTTAAGGCGACAGACTAGAAATCTGTTGGGGTCTCCTGCGCAGGTTCGAATCCTGCCGACTACGAAACGTTTTTTGTCAAATACTGCACTGTCCTATAGGAGTAGATCAACTAGGTATAAATTACAACATACAGTAGTCGTGGCCGAGCGGTTAAGGCGACAGACTAGAAATCTGTTGGGGTCTCCCCGCGCAGGTTCGAATCCAGCCGACTACGAAACGTTTTTTGTCAAATACTGCACTGTCCTATAGGAGTAGATCAACTAGGTATAAATTACAACATACAGTAGTCGTGGCCGAGCGGTTAAGGCGACAGACTAGAAATCTGTTAGGGTCTCCCCGCGCAGGTTCGAATCCTGCCGACTACGAATTGTTTTTGTCAAATACTGCACTGTCTTATATGAGTAGATCAACTAGGTATAAATTAAAACATACAGTAGTCGTGGCCGAGCGGTTAAGGCGACAGACTAGAAATCTGTTGGGGTCTCCCCGCGCACGTTCGAATCCTGCCGACTACGAAACGTTTTTTGTCAAATACTGCACTGTCCTATAGGAGTAGATCAACTAGGTATAAATTACAACATACAGTAGTCGTGGCCGAGCGGTTAAGGCGACAGACTAGAAATCTGTTGGGGTCTCCTCGCGCAGGTTCGAATCCTGCCGACTACGAAACGTTTTTTGTCAAATACTGCACTGTCCTAGAGGAGTAGATCAACTAGGTATAAATTACAACATACAGTAGTCGTGGCCGAGCGGTTAAGGCGACAGACTAGAAATCTGTTGGGGTCTCCCCGCGCAGGTTCGAATCCTGCCTACTACGAAATGTTTTTGTCAGATACTGCACTGTCTTAAATGAGTAGATCAACTAGGTATAATTTACAACATACAGTAGTAGTGGCAGAGCGGTTAAGGCGACAGAGTTGAAATCTGTTGGGGTCTTCCCGCGCAGGTTCGAATCCTGCCGACTACGAAATGTTGTTGTCAGATACTGCACTGTCTTATATGAGTAGATCAACTAGGTACAAATTACAACATACAGTAGTCGTGGCCGAGCGGTTAAGGCGACAGACTAGAAATCTGTTGGGGTCTCCCCGCGCAGGTTCGAATCCTGCCAACTACGAAACGTTTTTTGTCAAATACTGCACTGTCCTATAGAAGTAGATCAACTAGGTATAAATTACAACATGCAGTAGTCGTGGCCGAGCGGTTAAGGCGACAGACTAGAAATCTGTTGGTGTCTCCCCGCGCAGGTTCGAATCCTTCCGACTACGAAATGTTTTTGTCAGATACTGCACTGTCTTAAATGAGTAGATCAACTAGGTATAATTTACAACATACAGTAGTCGTGGAAGAGCGCTTAAGGCGACAGACTAGAAATATGTTGGGGTCTTCCGGCGCAGGTTCGAATCCTGCCGACTACGAAATGTTTTGTCAGATACTGCACTGTCTTATATGAGTAGATCAACAAGGTACGAATTACAACATACAGTAGTCGTGGCAGAGCGGTTAAGGCGACAGAGTTGAAATCTGTTGGTGTCTTCCCGCGCAGGTTCGAATCCTACCGACTACGAAATGTTGTTGTCAGATACTGCACTGTCTTATATGAGTAGATCAACTAGGTACAAATTACAACATACAGTAGTCGTGGACGAGCGGTTAAGGCGACAGACTAGAAATCTGTTGGGGTCTCCCCGCGCAGGTTCGAATCCTGCCGACTACGAAACCTTTTTTGTCAAATACTGCACTGTCCTATAGGAGTAGATCAACTAGGTATAAATTACAACATGCAGTAGTCGTGGCCGAGCGGTTAAGGCGACAGACTAGAAATCTGTTGGTGTCTCCCCGCGCAGGTTCTAATCCTTCCGACTACGAAATGTTTTTGTCAGATACTGCACTGTCTTAAATGAGTAGATCAACTAGGTATAATTTACAACATACAGTAGTCGTGGAAGAGCGGTTAAGGCGACAGACTAGAAATATGTTGGGGTCTTCCGGCGCAGGTTCGAATCCTGCCGACTACGAAATGTTTTGTCAGATACTGCACTGTCTTATAGGAGTAGATAGATCAACTACGTATAAATTACAACATACAGTAGTCGTGGCCGAGCGGTTAAGGCGACATACTAGAAATCTGTTGGGGTCTCCCCGCGCAGGTTCGAATCCTGCCGACTACGAAACGTTTTTTGTCAAATACTGCACTGTCCTATAGGAGTAGATCAACTAGGTATAAATTACAACATACAGTAGTCGTGGCCGAGCGGTTAAGGCGACAGACTAGAAATCTGTTGGGGTCTCCCCGCGCAGGTTCGAATCCAGCCGACTACGAAACGTTTTTTGTCAAATACTGCACTGTCCTATAGGAGTAGATCAACTAGGTATAAATTACAACATACAGTAGTCGTGGCCGAGCGGTTAAGGCGACAGACTAGAAATCTGTTGGGGTATCTCCGTGCAGGTTCGAATCCTGCCGACTACGAATTTTTTTTGTCAAATACTGCACTGTCTTATATGAGTAGATCAACTAGGTACAAATTACAACATACAGTAGTCGTGGCCGAGCGTTTAAGGCGACATACTAGAAATCTGTTGGGGTCTCCCCGCGCAGGTTCGAATCCTGCCGACTACGAATTGTTTTTGTCAAATACTGCACTGTCTTATATGAGTAGATCAACTATGTACAAATTACAACATACAGTAGTCGTGGCCGAGCGGTTAAGGCGACAGACTAGAAATCTGTTGGGGTCTCCACGCGCAGGTTCGAATCCTGCCCACTACGAAACGTTTTTTGTCAAATACTGCACTGTCCTATAGAAGTAGATCAACTAGGTATAAATTAATACATACAGTAGTCGTGGCCGAGCGGTTAAGGCGACAGACTAGACATCTGTTGGGGTCTCCCCGCGCACGTTCGAATCCTGCCGACTACGAATATTTTTTTTCAAATACTGCACTGTCTTATATGAGTAGATCAACAAGGTACAAATTACAACATACTGTAGTCGTGGCCGAACGGTTAAGGCGACAGACTAGAAATCTGTTGGGGTCTCCCCGCGCAGGTTCGAATCCTGCCGACTACGAAATGTTTTTGTCAGATACTGCACTGTCTTAAATGAGTAGATCAACTAGATATAATTTACAACATACAGTAGTCGTGGCAGAGCGGTTAAGGCGACAGAGTTGAAATCTGTTGGGGTCTTCCCGCGCAGGTTCGAATCCTACCGACTACGAAATGTTGTTGTCAGATACTGCACTGTCTTATATGAGTAGATCAACTAGGTACAAATTACAACATACAGTAGTCGTGGCCGAGCGGTTAAGGCGACAGACTAGAAATCTGTTGGGGTCTCCCCGCGCAGGTTCGAATCCTGCCAACTACGAAACGTTTTTTGTCAAATACTGCACTGTCCTATAGAAGTAGATCAACTAGGTATAAATTACAACATACAGTAGTCGTGGCCGAGCGGTTAAGGCGACAGACTAGAAATCTGTTGGGGTCTCCTGCGCAGGTTCGAATC
Organism: Crossaster papposus; assembly: GCA_037893245.1. Lineage (NCBI taxonomy): Eukaryota > Metazoa > Echinodermata > Asteroidea > Velatida > Solasteridae > Crossaster > Crossaster papposus. The sequence continues at coordinate 2,620,909 of JBAIAA010000387.1, read as the reverse complement.
CTGCCGACTACGAAACGTTTTTTGTCAAATACTGCACTGTCCTATAGGAGTAGATCAACTAGGTATAAATTACAACATACAGTAGTCGTGGCCGAGCGGTTAAGGCGACAGACTAGAAATCTGTTGGGGTCTCCCCGCGCAGGTTCGAATCCAGCCGACTACGAAACGTTTTTTGTCAAATACTGCACTGTCCTATAGGAGTAGATCAACTAGGTATAAATTACAACATACAGTAGTCGTGGCCGAGCGGTTAAGGCGACAGACTAGAAATCTGTTGGGGTCTCCCCGCGCAGGTTCGAATCCTGCCTACTACGAAATGTTTTTGTCAGATACTGCACTGTCTTAAATGAGTAGATCAACTAGGTATAATTTACAACATACAGTAGTAGTGGCAGAGCGGTTAAGGCGACAGAGTTGAAATCTGTTGGGGTCTTCCCGCGCAGGTTCGAATCCTGCCGACTACGAAATGTTGTTGTCAGATACTGCACTGTCTTATATGAGTAGATCAACTAGGTACAAATTACAACATACAGTAGTCGTGGCCGAGCGGTTAAGGCGACAGACTAGAAATCTGTTGGGGTCTCCCCGCGCAGGTTCGAATCCTGCCAACTACGAAACGTTTTTTGTCAAATACTGCACTGTCCTATAGAAGTAGATCAACTAGGTATAAATTACAACATGCAGTAGTCGTGGCCGAGCGGTTAAGGCGACAGACTAGAAATCTGTTGGTGTCTCCCCGCGCAGGTTCGAATCCTTCCGACTACGAAATGTTTTTGTCAGATACTGCACTGTCTTAAATGAGTAGATCAACTAGGTATAATTTACAACATACAGTAGTCGTGGAAGAGCGCTTAAGGCGACAGACTAGAAATATGTTGGGGTCTTCCGGCGCAGGTTCGAATCCTGCCGACTACGAAATGTTTTGTCAGATACTGCACTGTCTTATATGAGTAGATCAACAAGGTACGAATTACAACATACAGTAGTCGTGGCAGAGCGGTTAAGGCGACAGAGTTGAAATCTGTTGGTGTCTTCCCGCGCAGGTTCGAATCCTACCGACTACGAAATGTTGTTGTCAGATACTGCACTGTCTTATATGAGTAGATCAACTAGGTACAAATTACAACATACAGTAGTCGTGGACGAGCGGTTAAGGCGACAGACTAGAAATCTGTTGGGGTCTCCCCGCGCAGGTTCGAATCCTGCCAACTACGAAACGTTTTTTGTCAAATACTGCACTGTCCTATAGAAGTAGATCAACTAGGTATAAATTACAACATACAGTAGTCGTGGCCGAGCGGTTAAGGCGACAGACTAGAAATCTGTTGGGGTCTCCTGCGCAGGTTCGAATCCTGCCGACTACGAAACGTTTTTTGTCAAATACTGCACTGTCCTATAGGAGTAGATCAACTAGGTATAAATTACAACATACAGTAGTCGTGGCCGAGCGGTTAAGGCGACAGACTAGAAATCTGTTGGGGTCTCCCCGCGCAGGTTCGAATCCAGCCGACTACGAAACGTTTTTTGTCAAATACTGCACTGTCCCATAGGAGTAGATCAACTAGGTATAAATTACAACATACAGTAGTCGTGGCCGAGCGGTTAAGGCGACAGACTAGAAATCTGTTGGGGTCTCCCCGCGCAGGTTCGAATCCTGCCGACTACGAATTGTTTTTGTCAAATACTGCACTGTCTTATATGAGTAGATCAACTAGGTACAAATTACAACATACAGTAGTCGTGGCCGAGCGGTTAAGGCGACATACTAGAAAACTGTTGGGGTCTCCACGCGCAGGTTCGAATCCTGCCCACTACGAAACGTTTTTTGTCAAATACTGCACTGTCCTATAGGAGTAGATCAACTAGGTATAAATTAAAACATACAGTAGTCGTGGCCGAGCGGTTAAGGCGACAGACTAGAAATCTGTTGGGGTCTCCCCGCGCAGGTTCGAATCCTGCCAACTACGAAACGTTTTTTGTCAAATACTGCACTGTCCTATAGAAGTAGATCAACTAGGTATAAATTACAACATACAGTAGTCGTGGCCGAGCGGTTAAGGCGACAGACTAGAAATCTGTTGGGGTCTCCTGCGCAGGTTCGAATCCTGCCGACTACGAAACGTTTTTTGTCAAATACTGCACTGTCCTATAGGAGTAGATCAACTAGGTATAAATTACAACATACAGTAGTCGTGGCCGAGCGGTTAAGGCGACAGACTAGAAATCTGTTGGGGTCTCCCCGCGCAGGTTCGAATCCAGCCGACTACGAAACGTTTTTTGTCAAATACTGCACTGTCCTATAGGAGTAGATCAACTAGGTATAAATTACAACATACAGTAGTCGTGGCCGAGCGGTTAAGGCGACAGACTAGAAATCTGTTAGGGTCTCCCCGCGCAGGTTCGAATCCTGCCGACTACGAATTGTTTTTGTCAAATACTGCACTGTCTTATATGAGTAGATCAACTAGGTATAAATTAAAACATACAGTAGTCGTGGCCGAGCGGTTAAGGCGACAGACTAGAAATCTGTTGGGGTCTCCCCGCGCACGTTCGAATCCTGCCGACTACGAAACGTTTTTTGTCAAATACTGCACTGTCCTATAGGAGTAGATCAACTAGGTATAAATTACAACATACAGTAGTCGTGGCCGAGCGGTTAAGGCGACAGACTAGAAATCTGTTGGGGTCTCCTCGCGCAGGTTCGAATCCTGCCGACTACGAAACGTTTTTTGTCAAATACTGCACTGTCCTAGAGGAGTAGATCAACTAGGTATAAATTACAACATACAGTAGTCGTGGCCGAGCGGTTAAGGCGACAGACTAGAAATCTGTTGGGGTCTCCCCGCGCAGGTTCGAATCCTGCCTACTACGAAATGTTTTTGTCAGATACTGCACTGTCTTAAATGAGTAGATCAACTAGGTATAATTTACAACATACAGTAGTAGTGGCAGAGCGGTTAAGGCGACAGAGTTGAAATCTGTTGGGGTCTTCCCGCGCAGGTTCGAATCCTGCCGACTACGAAATGTTGTTGTCAGATACTGCACTGTCTTATATGAGTAGATCAACTAGGTACAAATTACAACATACAGTAGTCGTGGCCGAGCGGTTAAGGCGACAGACTAGAAATCTGTTGGGGTCTCCCCGCGCAGGTTCGAATCCTGCCAACTACGAAACGTTTTTTGTCAAATACTGCACTGTCCTATAGAAGTAGATCAACTAGGTATAAATTACAACATGCAGTAGTCGTGGCCGAGCGGTTAAGGCGACAGACTAGAAATCTGTTGGTGTCTCCCCGCGCAGGTTCGAATCCTTCCGACTACGAAATGTTTTTGTCAGATACTGCACTGTCTTAAATGAGTAGATCAACTAGGTATAATTTACAACATACAGTAGTCGTGGAAGAGCGCTTAAGGCGACAGACTAGAAATATGTTGGGGTCTTCCGGCGCAGGTTCGAATCCTGCCGACTACGAAATGTTTTGTCAGATACTGCACTGTCTTATATGAGTAGATCAACAAGGTACGAATTACAACATACAGTAGTCGTGGCAGAGCGGTTAAGGCGACAGAGTTGAAATCTGTTGGTGTCTTCCCGCGCAGGTTCGAATCCTACCGACTACGAAATGTTGTTGTCAGATACTGCACTGTCTTATATGAGTAGATCAACTAGGTACAAATTACAACATACAGTAGTCGTGGACGAGCGGTTAAGGCGACAGACTAGAAATCTGTTGGGGTCTCCCCGCGCAGGTTCGAATCCTGCCAACTACGAAACGTTTTTTGTCAAATACTGCACTGTCCTATAGAAGTAGATCAACTAGGTATAAATTACAACATACAGTAGTCGTGGCCGAGCGGTTAAGGCGACAGACTAGAAATCTGTTGGGGTCTCCTGCGCAGGTTCGAATCCTGCCGACTACGAAACGTTTTTTGTCAAATACTGCACTGTCCTATAGGAGTAGATCAACTAGGTATAAATTACAACATACAGTAGTCGTGGCCGAGCGGTTAAGGCGACAGACTAGAAATCTGTTGGGGTCTCCCCGCGCAGGTTCGAATCCAGCCGACTACGAAACGTTTTTTGTCAAATACTGCACTGTCCCATAGGAGTAGATCAACTAGGTATAAATTACAACATACAGTAGTCGTGGCCGAGCGGTTAAGGCGACAGACTAGAAATCTGTTGGGGTCTCCCCGCGCAGGTTCGAATCCTGCCGACTACGAATTGTTTTTGTCAAATACTGCACTGTCTTATATGAGTAGATCAACTAGGTACAAATTACAACATACAGTAGTCGTGGCCGAGCGGTTAAGGCGACATACTAGAAAACTGTTGGGGTCTCCACGCGCAGGTTCGAATCCTGCCCACTACGAAACGTTTTTTGTCAAATACTGCACTGTCCTATAGGAGTAGATCAACTAGGTATAAATTAAAACATACAGTAGTCGTGGCCGAGCGGTTAAGGCGACAGACTAGAAATCTGTTGGGGTCTCCCCGCGCACGTTCGAATCCTGCCGACTACGAATTGTTTTTGTCAAATACTGCACTGTCTTATACGAGTAGATCAACTATGTACAAATTACAACATACAGTAGTCGTGGCCGAGCGGTTAAGGCGACAGACTAGAAATCTGTTGGGGTCTCCCCGCGCGGGTTCGAATCCTGCCTACTACGAAATGTTTTTGTCAGATACTGCACTGTCTTAAATGAGTAGATCAACTAGGTATAATTTACAACATACAGTAGTAGTGGCAGAGCGGTTAAGGCGACAGAGTTGAAATCTGTTGGGGTCTTCCCGCGCAGGTTCGAATCCTGCCGACTACGAAATGTTGTTGTCAGATACTGCACTGTCTTATATGAGTATATCAACTAGGTACAAATTACAACATACAGTAGTCGTGGCCGAGCGGTTAAGGCGACAGACTAGAAATCTCTTGGGGTCTCCCCGCGCAGGTTCGAATCCTGCCAACTACGAAACGTTTTTTGTCAAATACTGCACTGTCCTATAGAAGTAGATCAACTAGGTATAAATTACAACATACAGTAGTCGTGGCCGAGCGGTTAAGGCGACAGACTAGAAATCTGTTGGGGTCTCCTGCGCAGGTTCGAATCCTGCCGACTACGAAACGTTTTTTGTCAAATACTGCACTGTCCTATAGGAGTAGATCAACTAGGTATAAATTACAACATACAGTAGTCGTGGCCTAGCGGTTAAGGCGACAGACTAGAAATCTGTTGGGGTCTCCCCGCGCAGGTTCGAATCCAGCCGACTACGAAACGTTTTTTGTCAAATACTGCACTGTCCTATAGGAGTAGATCAACTAGGTATAAATTACAACATACAGTAGTCGTGGCCGAGCGGTTAAGGCGACAGACTAGAAATCTGTTGGGGTCTCCCCGCGCAGGTTCGAATCCTGCCGACTACGAATTGTTTTTGTCAAATACTGCACTGTCTTATATGAGTAGATCAACTAGGTACAAATTACAACATACAGTAGTCGTGGCCGAGCGGTTAAGGCGACATACTAGAAATCTGTTGGGGTCTCCACGCGCAGGTTCGAATCCTGCCCACTACGAAACGTTTTTTGTCAAATACTGCACTGTCCTATAGGAGTAGATCAACTAGGTATAAATTAAAACATACAGTAGTCGTGGCCGAGCGGTTAAGGCGACAGACTAAAAATCTGTTGGGGTCTCCCCGCGCACGTTCGAATCCTGCCGACTACGAATATTTTTTTTTCAAATACTGCACTGTCTTATATGAGTAGATCAACAAGGTACAAATTACAACATACTGTAGTCGTGGCCGAACGGTTAAGGCGACAGACTAGAAATCTGTTGGGGTCTCCCCGCGCAGGTTCGAATCCTGCCGACTACGAAACGTTTTTTGTCAAATACTGCACTGTCCTATAGGAGTAGATCAACTAGGTATAAATTACAACATACAGTAGTCGTGGCCGAGCGGTTAAGGCGACAGACTAGAAATCTGTTGGGGTCTCCTCGCGCAGGTTCGAATCCTGCCGACTACGAAACGTTTTTTGTCAAATACTGCACTGTCCTAGAGGAGTAGATCAACTAGGTATAAATTACAACATACAGTAGTCGTGGCCGAGCGGTTAAGGCGACAGACTAGAAATCTGTTGGGGTCTCCCCGCGCAGGTTCGAATCCTGACGACTACTAATTGTTTTTGTCAAATACTGCACTGTCTTATATGAGTAGATCAACTATGTACAAATTACAACATACAGTAGTCGTGGCCGAGCGGTTAAGGCGACAGACTAGAAATCTGTTGGGGTCTCCACGCGCAGGTTCGAATCCTGCCCACTACGAAACGTTTTTTGTCAAATACTGCACTGTCCTATAGGAGTAGATCCACTAGGTATAAATTAATACATACAGTAGTCGTGGCCGAGCGGTTAAGGCGACAGACTAGAAATCTGTTGGGGTCTCCCCGCGCACGTTCGAATCCTGCCGACTACGAATATTTTTTTTCAAATACTGCACTGTCTTATATGAGTAGATCAACAAGGTACAAATTACAACATACTGTAGTCGTGGCCGAACGGTTAAGGCGACAGACTAGAAATCTGTTGGGGTCTCCCCGTGCAGGTTCGAATCCTGCCGACTACGAAACGTTTTTTGTCAAATACTGCACTGTCCTATAAGAGTAGATCAACTAGGTATAAATTACAACATGCAGTAGTCGTGGCCGAGCGGTTGAGGCGACAGACTAGAAATCTGTTGGGGTCTCCCCGCGCAGGTTCGAATCCTGCCGACTACGAAATGTTTTTGTCAGATAATGCATTGTCTTAAATGAGTAGATCAACTAGATATAATTTACAACATACAGTAGTCGTGGCAGAGCGGTTAAGGCGACAGAGTTGAAATCTGTTGGGGTCTTCCCGCGCAAGTTCGAATCCTACCGACTACGAAATGTTGTTGTCAGATACTGCACTGTCTTATATGAGTAGATTATATGAGTAGATCAACTAGGTACAAATTACAACATACAGTAGTCGTGGCCGAGCGGTTAAGGCGACAGACTAGAAATCTGTTGGGGTCTCCCCGCGCAGGTTCGAATCCTGCCGACTACGACACGTTTTTTGTCAAATACTGCACTGTCCTATAGGAGTAGATCAACTAGGTATAAATTACAACATACAGTAGTCGTGGCCGAGCGGTTAAGGCGACATACTAGAAATCTGTTGGGGTCTCCCCGCGCAGGTTCGAATCCTGCCGACTACGAAACGTTTTTGTCAAATACACCACTGTCTGGAAGGAGTAGATCAACTAAGTTTATATTGAAAAATGCTGTAGTCGTGGCCGAGCGGTTAAGGCGACAGACTAGAAATCTGTTGGGGTCTCCCCGCGCAGGTTCGAATCCTGCCGACTACGAATTGTTTTTGTCAAATACTGCACTGTCCTATAGGAGTAGATCAACTAGGTATAAATTAAAACATACAGTAGTCGTGGCCGAGCGGTTAAGGCGACAGACTACAAATCTGTTGGTGTCTCCCCGCGCACGTTCGAATCCTGCCGACTACGAATATTTTTTGTCAAATACTGCACTGTCTTATAGGAGTAGATCAACTAGGTATAAATTACAACATGCAGTAGTCGTGGCCGAGCGGTTAAGGCGACAGACTAGAAATCTGTTGGGGTCTCCCCGCGCAGGTTCGAATCCTGCCGACTACGAAATGTTTTTTCAAATACTCCACTGTCTTATATGAGTAGATCAACTAGGTATAATTTACAACATACAGTAGTCGTGGCAGAGCGGTTAAGGCGACAGAGTTGAAATCTGTTGGGGTCTTCCCGCGCAGGTTCGAATCCTGCCGACTACGAAATGTTTTTGTCAGATACTGCACTGTCTTATATGAGTAGATCAACAAGGTACAAATTACAACATACAGTAGTCGTGGCCGAACGGTTAATGCGACAGACTAGAAATCTGTTGGGGTCTCCCCGCGCAGGTTCGAATCCTGCCGACTACGAAACAATTTTTGTCAAATACTGCACTGTCCTATAGGAGTAGATCAACTAGGTATAAATTACAACATGCAGTAGTCGTGGCCGAGCGGTTAAGGCGACAGACTAGAAATCTGTTGGGGTCTCCCCGCGCAGGTTCGAATCCTTCCGACTACGAAATGTTTGTGTCAGATACTGCACTGTCTTAAATGAGTAGATCAACTAGGTATAATTTACAACATACAGTAGTCGTGGCAGAGCGGTTAAGGCGACAGACTAGAAATATGTTGGGGTCTTCCGGCGCAGGTTCGAATCCTGCCGACTACGAAATGTTGTTGTCAGATACTGCACTGTCTTATATGAGTAGATCAACTAGGTACAAATTACAACATACAGTAGTCGTGGCCGAGCGGTAAAGGTGACAGACTAGAAATCTGTTGGGGTCTCCCCGCGCAGGTTCGAATCCTGCCGACTACGAAACGTTTTTTGTCAAATACTGCACCGTCCTATAGGAGTAGATCAACTAGGTATAAATTACAACATACAGTAGTCGTGGCCGAGCGGTTGAGGCGACAGACTAGAAATCTGTTGGGGTCTCCCCGCGCAGGTTCGAATCCTGCCGACTACGAATTGTTTTTGTCAAATACTGCACTGTCTTATATGAGTAGATCAACTAGGTACAAATTACAACATACAGTAGTCGTGGCCGAGCGGTTAAGGCGACAGACTAGAAATCTGTTGGGGTCTCCACGCGCAGGTTCGAATCCTGCCGACTACGAAACGTTTTTTGTCAAATACTGCACTGTCCTATAGGAGTAGATCAACTAGGTAAAAAATTACAACATACAGTAGTCGTGGCCGAGCGGTTAAGTCGACAGACTAGAAACCTGTTGGGGTCTCCCCGCGCAGGTTCGAATCCTGCCGACTACGAAATGTTTTTGCCAGACACTGCAATGTCTTATATGAGTAGATCAACAAGGTACAAATTACAACATACAGTAGTCGTGGCCGAGCGGTTAAGGCGACAGACTAGAAATCTGTTGGGGTCTCCACGCGCAGGTTCGAATCCTGCCGACTACGAAACGCTTTTTGTCAAATACTGCACTGTCCTATAGGAGTAGATCAACTAGGTATAAATTAAAACATACAGTAGTCGTGGCCGAGCGGTTAAGGCGACAGACTAGAAATCTGTTGGGGTCTCCCCGCGCACGTTCGAATCCTGCCGACTACGAAGATTTGTTGTCAAATACTGCACTGTCTTATAGGAGTAGATCAACTAGGTATAATTTACAACATACAGTAGTCGTGGCAGAGCGGTTAAGGCGACAGAGTTGAAATCTGTTGGGGTCTTCCCGCGCAGGTTCGAATCCTGCCGACTACGAAATGTTTTTGTCAGATACTGCACTGTCTTATATGAGTAGATCAACAAGGTACGAATTACAACATACAGTAGTCGTGGCCGAACGGTTAAGGCGACAGACTAGAAATCTGTTGGGGTCTCCCCGCGCAGGTTCGAATCCTTCCGACTACGAAATGTTTTTGTCAGATACTGCACTGTCTTAAATGAGTAGATCAACTAGGTATAATTTACAACATACAGTAGTCGTGGCAGAGCGGTTAAGGCGACAGACTAGAAATCTGTTGTGGTCTTCCGGCGCAGGTTCGAATCCTGCCGACTACGAAATGTTGTTGTCAGATACTGCACTGTCTTATATGAGTAGATCAACTAGGTACAAATTACAAAATACAGTAGTCGTGGCCGAGCGGTTAAGGCGACAGACTAGAAATATGTTGGGGTCTCCCCGCGCAGGTTCGAATCCTGCCGACTACGAAACGTTTTTTGTCAAATACTGCACTGTCCTATAGGAGTAGATCAACTAGGTATAAATTACAACATACAGTAGTCGTGGCCGAGCGGTTAAGGCGACAGACTAGAAATCTGTTGGGGTCTCCACGCGCAGGTTCGAATCCTGCCGACTACGAAACGTTTTTTGTCAAATACTGCACTGTCCTATAGGAGTAGATCAACTAGGTAAAAAATTACAACATACAGTAGTCGTGGCCGAGCGGTTAAGTCGACAGACTAGAAATCTGTTGGGGTCTCCCCGCGCAGGTTCGAATCCTGCCGACTGCGAAATGTTTTTGCCAGACACTGCAATGTCTTATATGAGTAGATCAACAAGGTACAAATTACAACATACAGTAGTCGTGGCCGAGCGGTTAAGGCGACAGACTAGAAATCTGTTCGGGTCTCCACGCGCAGGTTCGAATCCTGCCGACTACGAAACGTTTTTTGTCAAATACTGCACTGTCCTATAGGAGTAGATCAACTAGGTATAAATTAAAACATACAGTAGTCGTGGCCGAGCGGTTAAGGCGACAGACTAGAAATCTGTTAGGGTCTCCCCGCGCACGTTCGAATCCTGCCGACTACAAATATTTTTTGTCAAATACTGCACTGTCTTATAGGAATAGATCAACTAGGTATAAATTACAACATGCAGTAGTCGTGGCCGAGCGGTTAAGGCGACAGACTAGAAATCTGTTGGGGTCTCCCCCCGCAGGTTCGAATCCTGCCGACTACGAAATGTTTTTTTCAAATACTGCACTGTCTTATATGAGTAGATCAACTAGGTATAATTTACAACATACAGTAGTCGTGGCAGAGCGGTTAAGGCGACAGAGTTGAAATCTGTTGGGGTCTTCCCGCGCAGGTTCGAATCCTGCCGACTACGAAATTTTTTTGTCAGATACTGCACTGTCTTATATGAGTAGATCAACAAGGTACAAATTACAACATACAGTAGTCGTGGCCGAAAGGTTAAGGCGACAGACTAGAAATCTGTTGGGGTCTCCCCGCGCAGGTTCGAATCCTGCCGACTACGAAACGTTTTTTGTCAAATACTGCACTGTCCTATAGGAGTAGATCAACTAGGTATAAATTACAACATACAGTAGTCGTGGCCGAGCGGTTAAGGCGACAGACTAGAAATCTGTTGGGGTCTCCCCGCGCAGGTTCGAATCCTGCCGACTGCGAAATGTTTTTGCCAGACACTGCAATGTCTTATATGAGTAGATCAACAAGGTACAAATTACAACATACAGTAGTCGTGGCCGAGCGGTTAAGGCGACAGACTAGAAATCTGTTCGGGTCTCCACGCGCAGGTTCGAATCCTGCCGACTACGAAACGTTTTTTGTCAAATACTGCACTGTCCTATAGGAGTAGATCAACTAGGTATAAATTAAAACATACAGTAGTCGTGGCCGAGCGGTTAAGGCGACAGACTAGAAATCTGTTAGGGTCTCCCCGCGCACGTTCGAATCCTGCCGACTACAAATATTTTTTGTCAAATACTGCACTGTCTTATAGGAATAGATCAACTAGGTATAAATTACAACATGCAGTAGTCGTGGCCGAGCGGTTAAGGCGACAGACTAGAAATCTGTTGGGGTCTCCCCCCGCAGGTTCGAATCCTGCCGACTACGAAATGTTTTTTTCAAATACTGCACTGTCTTATATGAGTAGATCAACTAGGTATAATTTACAACATACAGTAGTCGTGGCAGAGCGGTTAAGGCGACAGAGTTGAAATCTGTTGGGGTCTTCCCGCGCAGGTTCGAATCCTGCCGACTACGAAATTTTTTTGTCAGATACTGCACTGTCTTATATGAGTAGATCAACAAGGTACAAATTACAACATACAGTAGTCGTGGCCGAAAGGTTAAGGCGACAGACTAGAAATCTGTTGGGGTCTCCCCGCGCAGGTTCGAATCCTGCCGACTACGAAACGTTTTTTGTCAAATACTGCACTGTCCTATAGGAGTAGATCAACTAGGTATAAATTACAACATACAGTAGTCGTGGCCGAGCGGTTAAGGCGACAGACTAGAAATCTGTTGGGGTCTCCCCGCGCAGGTTCGAATCCTTCCGACTACGAAATGTTTTTGTCAGATACTGCACTGTCTTAAATGAGTAGATCAACTAGGTATAATTTACAACATACAGTAGTCGTGGCAGAGCGGTTAGGGCGACAGACTAGAAATCTGTTGTGGTCTTCCGGCGCAGGTTCGAATCCTGCCGACTACGAAATGTTGTTGTCAGATACTGCACTGTCTTATATGAGTAGATCAACTAGGTACAAATTACAAAATACAGTAGTCGTGGCCGAGCGGTTAATGCGACAGACTAGAAATCTGTTGGGGTCTCCCCGCGCAGGTTCGAATCCTGCTGACTACGAAACGTTTTTTGTCAAATACTGCACTGTCCTATAGGAGTAGATCAACTAGGTATAAATTACAACATACAGTAGTCGTGGCCGAGCGGTTAAGGCGACAGACTAGAAATCTGTTGGGGGTCTCCACGCGCAGGTTCGAATCCTGCCGACTACGAAACGTTTTTTGTCAAATACTGCACTGTCCTATAGGAGTAGATCAATAGGTAAAAAATTACAACATACAGTAGTCGTGGCCGAGCGGTTAAGTCGACAGACTAGAAATCTGTTGGGGTCTCCCCGCGCAGGTTCGAATCCTGCCGACTACGAAATGTTTTTGCCAGACACTGCAATGTCTTATATGAGTAGATCAACAAGGTACAAATTACAACATACAGTAGTCGTGGCCGAGCGGTTAAGGCGACAGACTAGAAATCTGTTGGGGTCTCCACGCGCAGGTTCGAATCCTGCCGACTACGAAACGTTTTTTGTCAAATATTGCACTGTCCTATAGGAGTAGATCAACTAGGTATAAATTAAAACATACAGTAGTCGTGGCCGAGCGGTTAAGGCGACAGACTAGAAATCTGTTAGGGTCTCCCCGCGCACGTTCGAATCCTGCCGACTACGAAATGTTTTTTTCAAATACTGCACTGTCTTATATGAGTAGATCAACAAGGTACAAATTACAACATACAGTAGTCGTGGCCGAACGGTTAAGGCGACAGACTAGAAATCTGTTGGGGTCTCCCCGCGCAGGTTCGAATCCTGCCGACTACGAAACGTTTTTTGTCAAATACTGCACTGTCCTATAGGAGTAGATCAACTAGGTATAAATTACAACATGCAGTAGTCGTGGCCGAGCGGTTAAGGCGACAGACTAGAAATATGTTGGGGTCTCCCCGCGCAGGTTCGAATCCTTCCGACTACGAAATGTTTTTGTCAGATACTGCACTGTCTTAAATGAGTAGATCAACTAGGTATAATTTACAACATACAGTAGTCGTGGCAGAGCGGTTAGGGCGACAGACTAGAAATCTGTTGTGGTCTTCCGGCGCAGGTTCGAATCCTGCCGACTACGAAATGTTGTTGTCAGATACTGCACTGTCTTATATGAGTAGATCAACTAGGTACAAATTACAAAATACAGTAGTCGTGGCCGAGCGGTTAATGCGACAGACTAGAAATCTGTTGGGGTCTCCCCGCGCAGGTTCGAATCCTGCTGACTACGAAACGTTTTTTGTCAAATACTGCACTGTCCTATAGGAGTAGATCAACTAGGTATAAATTACAACATACAGTAGTCGTGGCCGAGCGGTTAAGGCGACAGACTAGAAATCTGTTGGGGGTCTCCACGCGCAGGTTCGAATCCTGCCGACTACGAAACGTTTTTTGTCAAATACTGCACTGTCCTATAGGAGTAGATCAATAGGTAAAAAATTACAACATACAGTAGTCGTGGCCGAGCGGTTAAGTCGACAGACTAGAAATCTGTTGGGGTCTCCCCGCGCAGGTTCGAATCCTGCCGACTACGAAATGTTTTTGCCAGACACTGCAATGTCTTATATGAGTAGATCAACAAGGTACAAATTACAACATACAGTAGTCGTGGCCGAGCGGTTAAGGCGACAGACTAGAAATCTGTTGGGGTCTCCACGCGCAGGTTCGAATCCTGCCGACTACGAAATGTTTTTTGTCAAATATTGCACTGTCTTATATGAGTAGATCAACTAGGTACAAATTACAACATACAGTAGTCGTGGCCGAACGGTTAAGGCGACAGACTAGAAATATGTTGGGGTCTCCCCGCGCAGGTTCGAATCCTGCCGACTACGAAACGTTTTTTGTCAAATACTGCACTGTCCTATAGGAGTAGATCAACTAGGTATAAATTACAACATGCAGTAGTCGTGGCCGAGCGGTTAAGGCGACAGACTAGAAATATGTTGGGGTCTCCCCGCGCAGGTTCGAATCCTTCCGACTACGAAATGTTGTTGTCAGATACTGCACTGTCTTATATGAGTAGATCAACTAGGTACAAATTACAAAATACAGTACTCGTGGCCGAGCGGTTAAGGCGACAGACTAGAAATCTGTTGGGGTCTCCCAGCGCAGGTTCGCATCCTGCCGACTACGAAACGTTTTTTGTCAAATACTGCACTGTCCTATAGGAGTAGATCAACTAGGTATAAATTACAACATACAGTACTCGTGGCCGAGCGGTTAAGGCGACAGACTAGAAATCTGTTGGGGTCTCCCCGCGCAGGTTCGAATCCTGTCGACTACGAAACGTTTTTTGTCAAATACTGCACTGTCCTATAGGAGTAGATCAACTAGGTATAAATTACAACATACAGTAGTCGTGGCCGAGCGGTTAAGGCGACAGACTAGAAATCTGTTGGGGTCTCCCCGCGCAGGTTGGAATCCTGCCGACTACGAATTGTTTTTGTCAAATACTGCACTGTCTTATAGGAGTAGATCAACTAGGTATAAATTACAAAATACAGTAGTCGTGGCCGAGCGGTTAATGCGACAGACTAGAAATCTGTTGGGGTCTCCCCGCGCAGGTTCGAATCCTGCCGACTACGAAACGTTTTTTGTCAAATACTGCACTGTCCTATAGGAGTAGATCAACTAGGTATAAATTACAACATACAGTAGTCGTGGGCGAGCGGTTAAGGCGACAGACTAGAAATCTGTTGGGGGTCTTCACGCGCAGGTTCGAATCCTGCCGACTACGAAACGTTTTTTGTCAAATACTGCACTGTCCTATAGGAGTAGATCAATAGGTAAAAAATTACAACATACAGTAGTCGTGGCCGAGCGGTTAAGTCGACAGACTAGAAATCTGTTGGGGTCTCCCCGCGCAGGTTCGAATCCTGCCGACTACGAAATGTTTTTGCCAGACACTGCAATGTCTTATATGAGTAGATCAACAAGGTACAAATTACAACATACAGTAGTCGTGGCCGAGCGGTTAAGGCGACAGACTAGAAATCTGTTGGGGTCTCCACGCGCAGGTTCGAATCCTGCCGACTACGAAACGTTTTTTGTCAAATACTGCACTGTCCTATAGGAGTAGATCAACTAGGTATAAATTAAAACATACAGTAGTCGTGGCCGAGCGGTTAAGGCGACAGACTAGAAATCTGTTAGGGTCTCCCCGCGCACGTTCGAATCCTGCCGACTACGAATATTTTTTGTCAAATACTGCACTGTCTTATAGGAATAAATCAACTAGGTATAAATTACAACATGCAGTAGTCGTGGCCGAGCGGTTAAGGCGACAGACTAGAAATCTGTTGGGGTCTCCCCGCGCAGGTTCGAATCCTGCCGACTACGAAATGTTTTTTTCAAATACTGCACTGTCTTATATGAGTAGATCAACTAGGTATAATTTACAACATACAGTAGTCGTGGCAGAGCGGTTAAGGCGACAGAGTTGAAATCTGTTGGGGTCTTCCCGCGCAGGTTCGAATCCTGCCGACTACGAAATGTTTTTGTCAGATACTGCACTGTCCTATAGGAGTAGATCAACTAGGTATAAATTACAACATGCAGTAGTCGTGGCCGAGCGGTTAAGGCGACAGACTAGAAATATGTTGGGGTCTCCCCGCGCAGGTTCGAATCCTTCCGACTACGAAATGTTGTTGTCAGATACTGCACTGTCTTATATGAGTAGATCAACAAGGTACAAATTACAACATACAGTAGTCGTGGCCGAAAGGTTAAGGCGACAGACTAGAAATCTGTTGGGGTCTCCCCGCGCAGGTTCGAATCCTGCCGACTACGAAACGTTTTTTGTCAAATACTGCACTGTCCTATAGGAGTAGATCAACTAGGTATAAATTACAACATGCAGTAGTCGTGGCCGAGCGGTTAAGGCGACAGACTAGAAATATGTTGGGGTCTCCCCGCGCAGGTTCGAATCCTTCCGACTACGAAATGTTGTTGTCAGATACTGCACTGTCTTATATGAGTAGATCAACTAGGTACAAATTACAAAATACAGTACTCGTGGCCGAGCGGTTAAGGCGACAGACTAGAAATCTGTTGGGGTCTCCCAGCGCAGGTTCGAATCCTGCCGACTACGAAACGTTTTTTGTCAAATACTGCACTGTCCTATAGGAGTAGATCAACTAGGTATAAATTACAACATACAGTACTCGTGGCCGAGCGGTTAAGGCGACAGACTAGAAATCTGTTGGGGTCTCCCCGCGCAGGTTCGAATCCTGTCGACTACGAAACGTTTTTTGTCAAATACTGCACTGTCCTATAGGAGTAGATCAACTAGGTATAAATTACAACATGCAGTAGTCGTGGCCGAGCGGTTAAGGCGACATACTAGAAATCTGTTGGGGTCTCCCCGCGCAGGTTCGAATCCTGCCGACTACGAAACGTTTTTTGTCAAATACTGCACTGTCCTATAGGAGTAGATCAACTAGGTATAAATTACAACATGCAGTAGTCGTGGCCGAGCGGTTAAGGCGACAGACTAGAAATCTGTTGGGGTCTCCCCGCGCAGGTTCGAATCCTGCCGACTACGAAATGTTTTTGTCAAATACTGCACTGTCTTATAGGAATAGATCAATATGTTTACATTTTAAAACACGGTAGTCTTGGGCGAGCGGTTAAGGCGACAGACTATAAATCTGTTAGGGTCTCCCCGGGCAGGTTCGAATCCTGCCGACTACGAAACATTTTTGTAAAATACACCAATGTCAGAGAGGAGTAGATCAACTAGGTACAAATTACAACATACAGTAGTCGTGGCCGAGCGGTTAAGGCGACAGACTATAAATCTGTTGGGGTCTCCCCGCGCAGGTTCGAATCCAGCCGACTACGAAACGTTTTTTGTCAAATACTGCACTGTCCTATAGGAGTATTTCAACTAGGTATAAATTACAACATGCAGTAGTCGTGGCCGAGCGGTTAAGGCGACATACTAGAAATCTGTTGGGGTCTCCCCGCGCAGGTTCGAATCCTGCCGACTACGAAACGTTTTTTGTCAAATACTGCACTGTCCTATAGGAGTAGATCAACTAGGTATAAATTACAACATACAGTAGTCGTGGCCGAGCGGTTAAGGCGACAGACTAGAAATCTGTTGGGGTCTCCCCGCGCAGGTTCGAATCCAGCCGACTACGAAACGTTTTTTGTCAAATACTGCACTGTCCTATAGGAGTAGATCAACTAGGTATAAATTACAACATACAGTAGTCGTGGCCGAGCGGTTAAGGCGACAGACTAGAAATCTGTTGGGGTATCTCCGTGCAGGTTCGAATCCTGCCGACTACGAATTTTTTTTGTCAAATACTGCACTGTCTTATATGAGTAGATCAACTAGGTACAAATTACAACATACAGTAGTCGTGGCCGAGCGGTTAAGGCGACATACTAGAAATCTGTTGGGGTCTCCCCGCGCAGGTTCGAATCCTGCCGACTACGAATTGTTTTTGTCAAATACTGCACTGTCTTATATGAGTAGATCAACTATGTACAAATTACAACATACAGTAGTCGTGGCCGAGCGGTTAAGGCGACAGACTAGAAATCTGTTGGGGTCTCCCCGCGCAGGTTCGAATCCTGCCGACTACGAAATGTTTTTTTCAAATACTGCACTGTCTTATATGAGTAGATCAACTAGGTATAATTTACAACATACAGTAGTCGTGGCAGAGCGGTTAAGGCGACAGAGTTGAAATCTGTTGGGGTCTTCCCGCGCAGGTTCGAATCCTGCCGACTACGAAATGTTTTTGTCAGATACTGCACTGTCTTATATGAGTAGATCAACAAGGTACAAATTACAACATACAGTAGTCGTGGCCGAAAGGTTAAGGCGACAGACTAGAAATCTGTTGGGGTCTCCCCGCGCAGGTTCGAATCCTGCCGACTACGAAACGTTTTTTGTCAAATACTGCACTGTCCTATAGGAGTAGATCAACTAGGTATAAATTACAACATGCAGTAGTCGTGGCCGAGCGGTTAAGGCGACAGACTAGAAATATGTTGGGGTCTCCCCGCGCAGGTTCGAATCCTTCCGACTACGAAATGTTGTTGTCAGATACTGCACTGTCTTATATGAGTAGATCAACTAGGTACAAATTACAAAATACAGTACTCGTGGCCGAGCGGTTAAGGCGACAGACTAGAAATCTGTTGGGGTCTCCCAGCGCAGGTTCGAATCCTGCCGACTACGAAACGTTTTTTGTCAAATACTGCACTGTCCTATAGGAGTAGATCAACTAGGTATAAATTACAACATACAGTACTCGTGGCCGAGCGGTTAAGGCGACAGACTAGAAATCTGTTGGGGTCTCCCCGCGCAGGTTCGAATCCTGTCGACTACGAAACGTTTTTTGTCAAATACTGCACTGTCCTATAGGAGTAGATCAACTAGGTATAAATTACAACATGCAGTAGTCGTGGCCGAGCGGTTAAGGCGACATACTAGAAATCTGTTGGGGTCTCCCCGCGCAGGTTCGAATCCTGCCGACTACGAAACGTTTTTTGTCAAATACTGCACTGTCCTATAGGAGTAGATCAACTAGGTATAAATTACAACATGCAGTAGTCGTGGCCGAGCGGTTAAGGCGACAGACTAGAAATCTGTTGGGGTCTCCCCGCGCAGGTTCGAATCCTGCCGACTACGAAATGTTTTTGTCAAATACTGCACTGTCTTATAGGAATAGATCAATATGTTTACATTTTAAAACACGGTAGTCTTGGGCGAGCGGTTAAGGCGACAGACTATAAATCTGTTAGGGTCTCCCCGGGCAGGTTCGAATCCTGCCGACTACGAAACATTTTTGTAAAATACACCAATGTCAGAGAGGAGTAGATCAACTAGGTACAAATTACAACATACAGTAGTCGTGGCCGAGCGGTTAAGGCGACAGACTATAAATCTGTTGGGGTCTCCCCGCGCAGGTTCGAATCCAGCCGACTACGAAACGTTTTTTGTCAAATACTGCACTGTCCTATAGGAGTATTTCAACTAGGTATAAATTACAACATGCAGTAGTCGTGGCCGAGCGGTTAAGGCGACATACTAGAAATCTGTTGGGGTCTCCCCGCGCAGGTTCGAATCCTGCCGACTACGAAACGTTTTTTGTCAAATACTGCACTGTCCTATAGGAGTAGATCAACTAGGTATAAATTACAACATACAGTAGTCGTGGCCGAGCGGTTAAGGCGACAGACTAGAAATCTGTTGGGGTCTCCCCGCGCAGGTTCGAATCCAGCCGACTACGAAACGTTTTTTGTCAAATACTGCACTGTCCTATAGGAGTAGATCAACTAGGTATAAATTACAACATACAGTAGTCGTGGCCGAGCGGTTAAGGCGACAGACTAGAAATCTGTTGGGGTATCTCCGTGCAGGTTCGAATCCTGCCGACTACGAATTTTTTTTGTCAAATACTGCACTGTCTTATATGAGTAGATCAACTAGGTACAAATTACAACATACAGTAGTCGTGGCCGAGCGGTTAAGGCGACATACTAGAAATCTGTTGGGGTCTCCCCGCGCAGGTTCGAATCCTGCCGACTACGAATTGTTTTTGTCAAATACTGCACTGTCTTATATGAGTAGATCAACTATGTACAAATTACAACATACAGTAGTCGTGGCCGAGCGGTTAAGGCGACAGACTAGAAATCTGTTGGGGTCTCCACGCGCAGGTTCGAATCCTGCCCAGCAGGATTCGAACCTGCGCGGGGAGACCCCAACAGATTTCTAGTCTGTCGCCTTAACCGCTCGGCCACGACTACTGTATGTTGTAATTTATACCTAGTTGATCTACTCCTCTCTGACATTGGTGTATTTTACAAAAATGTTTCGTAGTCGGCAGGATTCGAACCTGCGCGGGGAGACCCCAACAGTTTTCTAGTCAGTCGCCTTAAACGCTCGGCCACGACTACAGTATTTTACAATGTAAACATATTGATCTAATCCTATAAGACAGTGCAGTATTTGACAAAAACATTTCGTAGTCGGCAGGATTCGAACCTGCGCGGGGAGACCCCAACAGATTTCTAGTCTGTCGCCTTAACCGCTCGGCCACGACTACTGTATGTTGTAATTTATACCTAGTTGATCTACTCCTATAGGACAGTGCAGTATTTGACAAAAAACGTTTCGTAGTCGGCAGGATTCGAACCTGCGCGGCGAGACCCCAACAGATTTATAGTCTGTCGCCTTAACCGCTCGTCCACGACTACTGTATGTTGTAATTTGTACCTAGTTGATCTACTCCTATAAGACAGTGCAGTATTTGACAAAAAACATTTCGTAGTCGGCAGGATTCGAACCTGCGCGGGGAGACCCCAACAGATTTCTAGTCTGTCGCCTTAACCGCTCGGCCACGACTACTGCATGTTGTAATTTATACCTAGTTGATCTACTCCTATAAGACAGTGCAGTATTTGACAAAAAACGTTTCGTAGTCGGCAGGATTCGAACCTGCGCGGGGAGACCCCAACAGATTTCTAGTGTGTCGCCTTAACCGCTCGGCCACGACTACCGCATTTTTCAATATAAACTTAGTTGATCTACTCCTCCAGACAGTGGTGTATTTGAAGAAAAAAAGTTTCGTAGTCGGCAGGATTCGAACCTGCGCGGGGAGAGCCCGACAGATTTCAAGTCTGTCGCCTTAACCGCTCGCCCAAGACTACCGTGTTTTAAAATGTAAACCTATTGGTCTACTCCTATAAGACAGTGCAGTATTTGACAAAAACATTTCGTAGTCGGCAGGATTCGAACCTGCGCGGGGAGACCCCTACAGATTTCTAGTCTATCGCCTTAACCGCTCGGCCACGACTACTGTATGTTGTAATTTATATATAGTTGAAATACTCCTATAGGACAGTGCAGTATTTGACAAAAAAACGTTTCGTAGTCGGCAGGATTCGAAACTGCGCGGCGAGACCCCAACAGATTTCTAGTCTGTCGCCTTAACCGCTCGGCCAAGGAATTGAATTGAATTGAATTGAATTCGTCAAAGAATTCAATTTAAGCTACTTTTGCTCACTTGGAAATCGCTCAATGCTATGGCACCAGTGTATATTAATGAACTTCTTTCTCCATATATTCCCAAACGCACTTTGAGATCTGCTGACAAAATTCTTCTGACTGTCCCTAGAACTGTTTCGTCGTATGGTGATCGTGGATTTTATGCAGCTGCTCCCAAGCTTTGTAAGGCCTTGCCATTCGAACTTCGCAGTTGTAGTTCCATCAATGTTTTCAAAAAGTTGTTAAAAACTCATTTATTTGAAACTGCTTATAATATTTGATTGTTTTTGCCAAACATTTTATTGTGATTTATGTACTCATTTTGAGCTTTTACTTGATGTCTTTAATGTGATTTCTGGTATCGCATTGCTGACACATACCTTAATACATGTATGTTTGGCCATTTTTTCTCATTTTGGTAGGGCAGGAATCAGTTATTGCTGTTAAGTTGTTGTAACTGCTAATTCTGGTTTTCTCCTCTCTTTGCTTGTTGGCCATGTGCAGCTGGGCAGTGTGTTTTGGTACTGTGGTATCCTCTTTGATCTTGTAGGGTCACATTATTGATCTTGAATTGCCTTTATGTTTTATTTATTGTTGCATTTTATTTTGGTTCATTATTTTTCCTTTGTCATGTTTGTGTTTTATGTTGCGCCTCGGAATAGGTTTTCTCTAGATAGATGGCGCATTATAAATGCTTTATATTATTATTATTATTATTAATTTATACCTAATTGATCTACTCCTCTCAGACATTGGTGTAATTTACAAAAATGTTTCGTAGTCGGCAGGATTCGAACCTGCGCGGGGAGACCCCAACAGTTTTCTAGTCAGTCACCTTAAACGCTTGGCCACGACTACAGTATTTTACAATGTAAACCTATTGATCTAATTCTATAAGACAGTGCAGTATTTGACAAAAACATTTCGTAGTCGGCAGGATTCGAACCTGCGCGGGGAGACCCCAACAGATTTCTAGTCTGTCGCCTTAACCGCTCGGCCACGACTACTGTATGTTGTAATTTGTACGTAGTTGATCTAATCATATAAGACAGTGCAGTATTTGACAAAAAACATTTCGTAGTCGGCAGGATTCGAACCTGCGCGGGGAGACCCCAACAGATTTCTAGTCTGTCGCCTTAACCGTTCGGCCACGACTACCGAATTTTTCAATATAAACTTAGTTGATCTACTCCTCCAGACAGTGGTGTATTGGAAAAAAACGTTTCGTAGTCGGCAGGATTCGAACCTGCGCGGGGAGTCCCCAACAGATTTCTAGTCTGTCGCCTTAACCGCTCGGCCACGACTACTGCATGTTGTAATTTATACCCAGTAGATCTACTCCTATAAGACAGTGCAGTATTTGACCAAAAAACGTTTCGTAGTCGGCAGGATTCGAACCTGCGCGGGGAGACACCAACAGATTTCTAGTCTGTCGCCTTAACCGCTCGGCCACGACTACTGCATGTTGTAATTTATACCCAGTTGATCTACTCCTATAAGACAGTGCAGTATTTGACCAAAAAACGTTTCGTAGTCGGCAGGATTCGAACCTGCGCGGGGAGACCCCAACAGATTTCTAGTCTGTCGCCTTAACCGCTCGGCCACGACTACTGCATGTTGTAATTTATACCCAGTTGATCTACTCCTATAAGACAGTGCAGTATTTGACAAAAAACGTTTCGTAGTCGGCAGGATTCGAACCTGCGCGGGGAGACCCCAACAGATTTCTAGTCTGTCGCCTTAACCGCTCGGCCACGACTACTGTATGTTGTAATTTATACCTAGTTGATCTACTCCTCTCTGACATTGGTGTATTTTACAAAAATGTTTCGTAGTCGGCAGGATTCGAACCTGCGCGGGGAGACCCCAACAGTTTTCTAGTCAGTCGCCTTAAACGCTCGGCCACGACTACAGTATTTTACAATGTAAACATATTGATCTAATCCTATAGGACAGTGCAGTATTTGACAAAAAACGTTTCGTAGTCGGCAGGATTCGAACCTGCGCGGCGAGACCCCAACAGATTTATAGTCTGTCGCCTTAACCGCTCGGCCACGACTACTGTATGTTGTAATTTGTACCTAGTTGATCTACTCCTATAAGACAGTGCAGTATTTGACAAAAAACATTTCGTAGTCGGCAGGATTCGAACCTGCGCGGGGAGACCCCAACAGATTTCTAGTCTGTCGCCTTAACCGCTCGGCCACGACTACTGCATGTTGTAATTTATACCTAGTTGATCTACTCCTATAAGACAGTGCAGTATTTGACAAAAAACG
Source organism: Crossaster papposus (assembly GCA_037893245.1). Classification (NCBI taxonomy): domain Eukaryota; kingdom Metazoa; phylum Echinodermata; class Asteroidea; order Velatida; family Solasteridae; genus Crossaster; species Crossaster papposus. The sequence continues at coordinate 2,597,436 of JBAIAA010000387.1, read as the reverse complement.
TTTCGTAGTCGGCAGGATTCGAACCTGCGCGGGGAGACCCCAACAGATTTCTAGTGTGTCGCCTTAACCGCTCGGCCACGACTACCGCATTTTTCAATATAAACTTAGTTGATCTACTCCTCCAGACAGTGGTGTATTTGAAGAAAAAAAGTTTCGTAGTCGGCAGGATTCGAACCTGCGCGGGGAGAGCCCGACAGATTTCAAGTCTGTCGCCTTAACCGCTCGCCCAAGACTACCGTGTTTTAAAATGTAAACCTATTGGTCTACTCCTATAAGACAGTGCAGTATTTGACAAAAACATTTCGTAGTCGGCAGGATTCGAACCTGCGCGGGGAGACCCCTACAGATTTCTAGTCTATCGCCTTAACCGCTCGGCCACGACTACTGTATGTTGTAATTTATATATAGTTGAAATACTCCTATAGGACAGTGCAGTATTTGACAAAAAAACGTTTCGTAGTCGGCAGGATTCGAAACTGCGCGGCGAGACCCCAACAGATTTCTAGTCTGTCGCCTTAACCGCTCGGCCAAGGAATTGAATTGAATTGAATTGAATTCGTCAAAGAATTCAATTTAAGCTACTTTTGCTCACTTGGAAATCGCTCAATGCTATGGCACCAGTGTATATTAATGAACTTCTTTCTCCATATATTTCCAAACGCACTTTGAGATCTGCTGACAAAATTCTTCTGACTGTCCCTAGAACTGTTTCGTCGTATGGTGATCGTGGATTTTATGCAGCTGCTCCCAAGCTTTGTAAGGCCTTGCCATTCGAACTTCGCAGTTGTAGTTCCATCAATGTTTTCAAAAAGTTGTTAAAAACTCATTTATTTGAAACTGCTTATAATATTTGATTGTTTTTGCCAAACATTTTATTGTGATTTATGTACTCATTTTGAGCTTTTACTTGATGTCTTTAATGTGATTTCTGGTATCGCATTGCTGACACATACCTTAATACATGTATGTTTGGCCATTTTTTCTCATTTTGGTAGGGCAGGAATCAGTTATTGCTGTTAAGTTGTTGTAACTGCTAATTCTGGTTTTCTCCTCTCTTTGCTTGTTGGCCATGTGCAGCTGGGCAGTGTGTTTTGGTACTGTGGTATCCTCTTTGATCTTGTAGGGTCACATTATTGATCTTGAATTGCCTTTATGTTTTATTTATTGTTGCATTTTATTTTGGTTCATTATTTTTCCTTTGTCATGTTTGTGTTTTATGTTGCGCCTCGGAATAGGTTTTCTCTAGATAGATGGCGCATTATAAATGCTTTATATTATTATTATTATTATTAATTTATACCTAATTGATCTACTCCTCTCAGACATTGGTGTAATTTACAAAAATGTTTCGTAGTCGGCAGGATTCGAACCTGCGCGGGGAGACCCCAACAGTTTTCTAGTCAGTCGCCTTAAACGCTTGGCCACGACTACAGTATTTTACAATGTAAACCTATTGATCTAATTCTATAAGACAGTGCAGTATTTGACAAAAACATTTCGTAGTCGGCAGGATTCGAACCTGCGCGGGGAGACCCCAACAGATTTCTAGTCTGTCGCCTTAACCGCTCGGCCACGACTACTGTATGTTGTAATTTGTACGTAGTTGATCTAATCATATAAGACAGTGCAGTATTTGACAAAAAACATTTCGTAGTCGGCAGGATTCGAACCTGCGCGGGGAGACCCCAACAGATTTCTAGTCTGTCGCCTTAACCGTTTGGCCACGACTACCGAATTTTTCAATATAAACTTAGTTGATCTACTCCTCCAGACAGTGGTGTATTGGAAAAAAACGTTTCGTAGTCGGCAGGATTCGAACCTGCGCGGGGAGTCCCCAACAGATTTCTAGTCTGTCGCCTTAACCGCTCGGCCACGACTACTGCATGTTGTAATTTATACCCAGTAGATCTACTCCTATAAGACAGTGCAGTATTTGACCAAAAAACGTTTCGTAGTCGGCAGGATTCGAACCTGCGCGGGGAGACCCCAACAGATTTCTAGTCTGTCGCCTTAACCGCTCGGCCACGACTACTGCATGTTGTAATTTATACCCAGTTGATCTACTCCTATAAGACAGTGCAGTATTTGACCAAAAAACGTTTCGTAGTCGGCAGGATTCGAACCTGCGCGGGGAGACCCCAACAGATTTCTAGTCTGTCGCCTTAACCGCTCGGCCACGACTACTGCATGTTGTAATTTATACCCAGTTGATCTACTCCTATAAGACAGTGCAGTATTTGACAAAAAACGTTTCGTAGTCGGCAGGATTCGAACCTGCGCGGGGAGACCCCAACAGATTTCTAGTCTGTCGCCTTAACCGCTCGGCCACGACTACTGTATGTTGTAATTTATACCTAGTTGATCTACTCCTCTCTGACATTGGTGTATTTTACAAAAATGTTTCGTAGTCGGCAGGATTCGAACCTGCGCGGGGAGACCCCAACAGTTTTCTAGTCAGTCGCCTTAAACGCTCGGCCACGACTACAGTATTTTACAATGTAAACATATTGATCTAATCCTATAGGACAGTGCAGTATTTGACAAAAAACGTTTCGTAGTCGGCAGGATTCGAACCTGCGCGGCGAGACCCCAACAGATTTATAGTCTGTCGCCTTAACCGCTCGGCCACGACTACTGTATGTTGTAATTTGTACCTAGTTGATCTACTCCTATAAGACAGTGCAGTATTTGACAAAAAACATTTCGTAGTCGGCAGGATTCGAACCTGCGCGGGGAGACCCCAACAGATTTCTAGTCTGTCGCCTTAACCGCTCGGCCACGACTACTGCATGTTTTAATTTATACCTAGTTGATCTACTCCTATAAGACAGTGCAGTATTTGACAAAAAACGTTTCGTAGTGGGCAGGATTCGAACCTGCGCGGGGAGACCCCAACAGATTTCTAGTGTGTCGCCTTAACCGCTCGGCCACGACTACCGCATTTTTCAATATAAACTTAGTTGATCTACTCCTCCAGACAGTGGTGTATTTGAAGAAAAAAAGTTTCGTAGTCGGCAGGATTCGAACCTGCGCGGGGAGAGCCCGACAGATTTCAAGTCTGTCGCCTTAACCGCTCGCCCAAGACTACCGTGTTTTAAAATGTAAACCTATTGGTCTACTCCTATAAGACAGTGCAGTATTTGACAAAAACATTTCGTAGTCGGCAGGATTCGAACCTGCGCGGGAAGACCCCTACAGATTTCTAGTCTATCGCCTTAACCGCTCGGCCACGACTACTGTATGTTGTAATTTATATATAGTTGAAATACTCCTATAGGACAGTGCAGTATTTGACAAAAAAACGTTTCGTAGTCGGCAGGATTCGAAACTGCGCGGCGAGACCCCAACTGATTTCTAGTCTGTCGCCTTAACCGCTCGGCCAAAGAATTGAATTGAATTGAATTGAATTCGTCAAAGAATTCAATTTAAGCTACTTTTGCTCACTTGGAAATCGCTTAATGCTATGGCACCAGTGTATATTAATGAACTTCTTTCTCCATATATTCCCAAACGCACTTTGAGATCTGCTGACAAAATTCTTCTGACTGTCCCTAGAACTGTTTCGTCGTATGGTGATCGTGGATTTTATGCAGCTGCTCCCAAGCTTTGTAAGGCCTTGCCATTCGAACTTCGCAGTTGTAGTTCCATCAATGTTTTCAAAAAGTTGTTAAAAACTCATTTATTTGAAACTGCTTATAATATTTGATTGTTTTTGCCAAACATTTTATTGTGATTTATGTACTCATTTTGAGCTTTTACTTGATGTCTTTAATGTGATTTCTGGTATCGCATTGCTGACACATACCTTAATACATGTATGTTTGGCCATTTTTTCTCATTTTGGTAGGGCAGGAATCAGTTATTGCTGTTAAGTTGTTGTAACTGCTAATTCTGGTTTTCTCCTCTCTTTGCTTGTTGGCCATGTGCAGCTGGGCAGTGTGTTTTGGTACTGTGGTATCCTCTTTGATCTTGTAGGGTCACATTATTGATCTTGAATTGCCTTTATGTTTTATTTATTGTTGCATTTTATTTTGGTTCATTATTTTTCCTTTGTCATGTTTGTGTTTTATGTTGCGCCTCGGAATAGGTTTTCTCTAGATAGATGGCGCATTATAAATGCTTTATATTATTATTATTATTATTAATTTATACCTAATTGATCTACTCCTCTCAGACATTGGTGTAATTTACAAAAATGTTTCGTAGTCGGCAGGATTCGAACCTGCGCGGGGAGACCACAACAGTTTTCTAGTCAGTCGCCTTAAACGCTTGGCCACGACTACAGTATTTTACAATGTAAACCTATTGATCTAATTCTATAAGACAGTGCAGTATTTGACAAAAACATTTCGTAGTCGGCAGGATTCGAACCTGCGCGGGGAGACCCCAACAGATTTCTAGTCTGTCGCCTTAACCGCTCGGCCACGACTACTGTATGTTGTAATTTGTACGTAGTTGATCTACTCATATAAGACAGTGCAGTATTTGACAAAAAACATTTCGTAGTCGGCAGGATTCGAACCTGCGCGGGGAGACCCCAACAGATTTCTAGTCTGTCGCCTTAACCGCTCGGCCACGACTACTGCATGTTGTAATTTATACCTAGTTGATCTACTCCTATAAGACAGTGCAGTATTTGACAAAAAACGTTTCGTAGTCGGCAGGATTCGAACCTGCGCGGGGAGACCCCAACAGATTTCTAGTGTGTCGCCTTAACCGCTCGGCCACGACTACCGCATTTTTCAATATAAACTTAGTTGATCTACTCCTCCAGACAGTGGTGTATTTGAAGAAACAAAGTTTCGTAGTCGGCAGGATTCGAACCTGCGCGGGGAGAGCCCGACAGATTTCAAGTCTGTCGCCTTAACCGCTCGCCCAAGACTACCGTGTTTTAAAATGTAAACCTATTGGTCTACTCCTATAAGACAGTGCAGTATTTGACAAAAACATTTCGTAGTCGGCAGGATTCGAACCTGCGCGGGGAGACCCCTACAGATTTCTAGTCTGTCGCCTTAACCGCTCGGCCACGACTACTGTATGTTGTAATTTATATATAGTTGAAATACTCCTATAGGACAGTGCAGTATTTGACAAAAAAACGTTTCGTAGTCGGCAGGATTCGAAACTGCGCGGCGAGACCCCAACAGATTTCTAGTCTGTCGCCTTAACCGCTCGGCCAAAGAATTGAATTGAATTGAATTGAATTCGTCAAAGAATTCAATTTAAGCTACTTTTGCTCACTTGGAAATCGCTTAATGCTATGGCACCAGTGTATATTAATGAACTTCTTTCTCCATATATTCCCAAACGCACTTTGAGATCTGCTGACAAAATTCTTCTGACTGTCCCTAGAACTGTTTCGTCGTATGGTGATCGTGGATTTTATGCAGCTGCTCCCAAGCTTTGTAAGGCCTTGCCATTCGAACTTCGCAGTTGTAGTTCCATCAATGTTTTCAAAAAGTTGTTAAAAACTCATTTATTTGAAACTGCTTATAATATTTGATTGTTTTTGCCAAACATTTTATTGTGATTTATGTACTCATTTTGAGCTTTTACTTGATGTCTTTAATGTGATTTCTGGTATCGCATTGCTGACACATACCTTAATACATGTATGTTTGGCCATTTTTTCTCATTTTGGTAGGGCAGGAATCAGTTATTGCTGTTAAGTTGTTGTAACTGCTAATTCTGGTTTTCTCCTCTCTTTGCTTGTTGGCCATGTGCAGCTGGGCAGTGTGTTTTGGTACTGTGGTATCCTCTTTGATCTTGTAGGGTCACATTATTGATCTTGAATTGCCTTTATGTTTTATTTATTGTTGCATTTTATTTTGGTTCATTATTTTTCCTTTGTCATGTTTGTGTTTTATGTTGCGCCTCGGAATAGGTTTTCTCTAGATAGATGGCGCATTATAAATGCTTTATATTATTATTATTATTATTAATTTATACCTAATTGATCTACTCCTCTCAGACATTGGTGTAATTTACAAAAATGTTTCGTAGTCGGCAGGATTCGAACCTGCGCGGGGAGACCCCAACAGTTTTCTAGTCAGTCGCCTTAAACGCTTGGCCACGACTACAGTATTTTACAATGTAAACCTATTGATCTAATTCTATAAGACAGTGCAGTATTTGACAAAAACATTTCGTAGTCGGCAGGATTCGAACCTGCGCGGGGAGACCCCAACAGATTTCTAGTCTGTCGCCTTAACCGCTCGGCCACGACTACTGTATGTTGTAATTTGTACGTAGTTGATCTACTCATATAAGACAGTGCAGTATTTGACAAAAAACATTTCGTAGTCGGCAGGATTCGAACCTGCGCGGGGAGACCCCAACAGATTTCTCGTCTGTCGCCTTAACCGTTCGGCCACGACTACCGAATTTTTCAATATAAACTTAGTTGATCTACTCCTCCAGACAGTGGTGTATTGGAAAAAAACGTTTCGTAGTCGGCAGGATTCGAACCTGCGCGGGGAGTGCCCAACAGATTTCAAGTCTGTCGCCTTAACCGCTCGGCAAAGACTACCGTATTTTAAAACGTACACATATTGGTCTACTCCTATAAGACAGTGCAGTATTTGACAAAAACATTTCGTAGTCGGCAGGAATCGAACCTGCGCGTGTAGAGCCCAACAGTTTTCTAGTCAGTCGCCTTAAACGCTCGGCCACGACTACAGTATTTTACAATGTAAACCTATTGATCTTATCCTATAAGACAGTGCAGTATTTGACAAAAACATTTCGTAGTCGGCAGGATTCGAACCTGCGCGGGGAGACCCCAACAGATTTCTAGTCTGTCGCCTTAACCGCTCGGCCACGACTACTGTATGTTGTAATTTATACCTAGTTGGAATACTCCTATAGGACAGTGCAGTATTTGACAAAAAACGTTTCGTAGTCGGCAGGATTCGGAACTGCGCGGCGAGACCCCAACAGATTTCTAGTCTGTCGCCTTAACCGCTCGGCCACGACTACCGCATGTTGTTATTTATACCTAGTTGATCTACTCCTATAAGACAGTGCAGTATTTGACCAAAAAACGTTTCGTAGTCGGCAGGATTCGAACCTGCGCGGGGAGACCCCAACAGATTTCTAGTCTGTCGCCTTAACCGCTCGGCCACGACTACTGCATGTTGTAATTTATACCCAGTTGATCTACTCCTATAAGACAGTGCAGTATTTGACAAAAAACGTTTCGTAGTCGGCAGGATTCGAAACTGCGCGGCGAGACCCCAACAGATTTCTAGTCTGTCGCCTTAACCGCTCGGCCACGACTACTGTATGTTGTAATTTGTACCTAGTTGATCTACTCATATAAGACAGTGCAGTATTTGACAAAAAACATTTCGTAGTCGGCAGGATTCGAAAATGCGCGGCGAGACCCCAACAGATTTCTAGTCTGTCGCCTTAACCGCTCGGCCACGACTACTGCATGTTGTAATTTATACCTAGTTGAAATACTCCTATAGGACAGTGCAGTATTTGACAAAAAACGTTTCGTAGTCGGCAGGATTCGAAACTGCGCGGCGAGACCCCAACAGATTTCTAGTCTGTCGCCTTAACCGTTCGGCCACGACTACAGTATGTTGTAATTTGTACCTAGTTGATCTACTCATATAAGACAGTGCAGTATTTGACAAAAACGTTTCGTAGTCGGCAGGATTCGAACCTGCGCGGGGACACCCCAACAGATTTCTAGTCTGTCGCCTTAACCGCTCGGCCACGACTACTGCATGTTGTAATTTATACCTAGTTGATCTACTCCTATAAGACAGTGCAGTATTTGACAAAAAAACGTTTCGTAGTCGGCAGGATTCGAACCTGCGCGGGGAGACCCCAACAGATTTCTAGTCTGTCGCCTTAACTGCTCGGCCACGACTACTGCATGTTGTAATTTATACCTAGTTGATCTACTCCTATAAGACAGTGCAGTATTTGACAAAAAACGTTTCGTAGTCGGCAGGATTCGAACCTGCGCGGGGAGACCCCAACAGATTTCTAGTCTGTCGCCTTAACCGCTCGGCCACGACTACTGTATGTTGTAATTTATACCTATTTGATCTACTCCTCTCTGACATTGGTGTATTTTACAAAAATGTTTCGTAGTCGGCAGGATTCGAACCTGCGCGGGGAGACCCCAACAGTTTTCTAGTCAGTCGCCTTAAACGCTCGGCCACGACTACAGTATTTTACAATGTAAACATATTGATCTAATCCTATAAGACAGTGCAGTATTTGACAAAAACATTTCGTAGTCGGCAGGATTCGAACCTGCGCGGGGAGACCCAACAGATTTCTAGTCTGTCGCCTTAACCGCTCGGCCACGACTACTGTATGTTGTAATTTATACCTAGTTGATCTACTCCTATAGGACAGTGCAGTATTTGACAAAAAACGTTTCGTAGTCGGCAGGATTCGAACCTGCGCGGCGAGACCCCAACAGATTTTTAGTCTGTCGCCTTAACCGCTCGGCCACGACTACTGTATGTTGTAATTTGTACCTAGTTGATCTACTCATATAAGACAGTGCAGTATTTGACAAAAAAAGTTTCGTAGTCGGCAGGATTCGATCCTGCGCGGGGAGACCCCAACAGATTTCTAGTGTGTCGCCTTAACCGCTCGTCCACGACTACCGCATTTTTCAATATAAACTTAGTTGATCTACTCCTCCAGACAGTGGTGTATTTGAAAAAAAAGGTTTCGTAGTCGGCAGGATTCGAACCTGCGCGGGGAGAGCCCAATAGATTTCAAGTCTGTCGCCTTAACCGCTCGGCCAAGACTACCGTGTTTTAAAATGTAAACCTATTGGTCTACTCCTATAAGACAGTGCAGTATTTGACAAAAACATTTCGTAGTCGGCAGGATTCGAACCTGCGCGGGGAGACCCCAACCGATTTCTAGTCTGTCGCCTTAACCGCTCGGCCACGACTACTGTATGTTGTAATTTATACCTAGTTGAAATACTCCTATAGGACAGTGCAGTATTTGACAAAAAACGTTTCGTAGTCGGCAGGATTCGAAACTGCGCGGCGAGACCCAAAACAGATTTCTAGTCTGTCGCCTTAACCGCTCGGCCACGACTACTGTATGTTGTAATTTGTACCTAGTTGATCTACTCATATAAGACAGTGCAGTATTTGACAAAAGACATTTCGTAGTCGTCAGGATTCGAAGCTGCGCGGGGAGACGCCAACAGATTTCTAGTCTGTCGCCTTAACTGTTCGGACACGACTACCGCATTTTTCAATATAAACTTAGTAGATCTACTCCTCTCAGACATTGGTGTATTTGACAAAACGTTTAGGAGTCGGCAGGATTCAAACCTGCGCGGGGAGAACCCAACGGATTTCAAGTCTGTCGCTTTAACCGCTCGGCCAAGACTACAGTATTTTAAAATGTAAACCTATTGGTCTACTCCTATAAGACAGTGCAGTATTTGACAACAATATTTCGTAGTCGGCAGGAATCGAACCTGCTCGTGTAGAGCCCAACAGTGTTCTAGTCTGTCGCCTTAACCGCTCGGCCACGACTACTGTATGTTATAATTTGTACCTAGTTGATCTACTCATATAAGACAGTGCAGTATTTGACAAAAAACGTTTCGTAGTCGGCAGGATTCGAACCTGCGCGGGGAGACCCCAACAGATTTCTAGTCTGTCGCCTTAACCGCTCGGCCACGACTACTGCATGTTGTAATTTATACCTAGTTGATCTACTCCTATAAGACAGTGCAGTATTTGACAAAAAAACGTTTCGTAGTCGGCAGGATTCGAACCTGCGCGGGGAGACCCCAACAGATTTCTAGTCTGTCGCCTTAACCGTTCGGCCACGACTACCGAATTTGTCAATATAAACTTAGTTGATCTACTCCTCCAGACAGTGGTGTATTTGAAAAAAACGTTTCGTAGTCGGCAGGATTCGAACCTGCGCGGGGAGAGCCCAACATATTTCAAGTCTGTCGCCTTAACCGCTCGGCAAAGACTACCGTATTTTAAAATGTACACCTATTGGTCTACTCCTATAAGACAGTGCAGTATTTGACAACAACATTTCGTAGTCGGCAGGAATCGAACCTGCGCGTGTAGAGCCCAACAGTTTTCTAGTCAGTCGCCTTAAACGCTCGGCCACGACTACAGTATTTTACAATGTAAACCTATTGATCTTATCCTATAAGACAGTGCAGTATTTGACAAAAACATTTCGTAGTCGGCAGGATTCGAACCTGCGCGGGGAGACCCCAACAGATTTCTAGTCTGTCGCCTTAACCGCTAGGCCACGACTACTGTATGTTGTAATTTATACCTAGTTGAAATACTCCTATAGGACAGTGCAGTATTTGACAAAAAACGTTTCGTAGTCGGCAGGATTCGAAACTGCGCGGCGAGACCCCAACATATTTCTAGTCTGTCGCCTTAACCGCTCGGCCACGACTACTCTATGTTATAATTTGTACCTAGTTGATCTACTCATATAAGACATTGCAGTATTTGACAAAAACGTTTCGTAGTCGGCAGGATTCGAACCTGCGCGGGGAGACCCCAACAGATTTCTAGTCTGTCGCCTTAACCGCTCGGCCACGACTACTGCATGTTGTAATTTATACCTAGTTGATCTACTCCTATAAGACAGTGCAGTATTTGACAAAAAAACGTTTCGTAGTCGGCAGGATTCGAACCTGCGCGGGGAGACCCCAACAGATTTCTAGTCTGTCGCCTTAACCGCTCGGCCACGACTACTGCATGTTGTAATTTATACCTAGTTGATCTACTCATATAAGACAGTGCAGTATTTGACAAAAAACGTTTTGTAGTCGGCAGGATTCGAACCTGCGCGGGGAGACCCCAACAGATTTCTAGTCTGTCGCCTTAACCGCTCGGCCACGACTACTGTATGTTGTAATTTATACCTATTTGATCTACTCCTCTCTGACATTGGTGTATTTTACAAAAATGTTTCGTAGTCGGCAGGATTCGAACCTGCGCGGGGAGACCCCAACAGTTTTCTAGTCAGTCGCCTTAAACGCTCGGCCACGACTACAGTATTTTACAATGTAAACATATTGATCTAATCCTATAAGACAGTGCAGTATTTGACAAAAACATTTCGTAGTCGGCAGGATTCGAACCTGCGCGGGGAGACCCCAACAGATTTCTAGTCTGTCGCCTTAACCGCTCGGCCACGACTACTGCATGTTGTAATTTATACCTAGTTGATCTACTCCTATAAGACAGTGCAGTATTTGACAAAAAAACGTTTCGTAGTCGGCAGGATTCGAACCTGCGCGGGGAGACCCCAACAGATTTCTAGTCTGTCGCCTTAACCGCTCGGCCACGACTATTGCATGTTGTAATTTATACCTAGTTGATCTACTCCTATAAGACAGTGCAGTATTTGACAAAAAACGTTTCGTAGTCGGCAGGATTCGAACCTGCGCGGGGAGACCCCAACATATTTCTAGTCTGTCGCCTTAACCGCTCGGCCACGACTACTGTATGTTGTAATTTATACCTAGTTGATCTACTCCTCTCTCACGTTGGTGTATTTTACAAAAATGTTTCGTAGTCGGCAGGATTCGAACCTGCGCGGGGAGACCCCAACAGTTTTCTTGTCAGTCGCCTTAAACGCTCGGCCACGACTACAGTATTTTACAATGTAAACATATTGATCTAATCCTATAAGACAGTGCAGTATTTGACAAAAACATTTCGTAGTCGGCAGGATTCGAACCTGCGCGGGGAGACCCCAACAGATTTCTAGTCTGTCGCCTTAACCGCTCGGCCACGACTACTGTATGTTGTAATTTATACCTAGTTGATCTACTCCTATAGGACAGTGCAGTATTTGACAAAAAACGTTTCGTAGTCGGCATGATTCGAACCTGCGCGGCGAGACCCCAACAGATTTATAGTCTGTCGCCTTAACCGCTCGGCCACGACTACTGTATGTTGTAATTTGTACCTAGTTGATCTACTCATATAAGACAGTGCAGTATTTGACACAAAAAATTTCGTAGTCGGCAGGATTCGATCCTGCGCGGGGAGACCCCAACAGATTTCTAGTGTGTCGCCTTAACCGCTCGGCCACGACTACCGCATTTTTCAATATAAACTTAGTTGATCTACTCCTCAGACAGTGGTGTATTTGAAAAACAAAGTTTCGTAGTCGGCAGGATTCGAACCTGCGCGGGGAGAGCCCAACAGATTTCAAGACTGTCGCCTTAACCGCTCGGCCAAGACTACCGTGTTTTAAAATGTAAACCTATTGGTCTACTCCTATAAGACAGTGCAGTATTTGACAAAAACATTTCGTAGTCGGCAGGATTCGAACCTGCGCGGGGAGACCCCAACCGATTTCTAGTCTGTCGCCTTAACCGCTCGGCCACGACTACTGTATGTTGTAATTTATACCTAGTTGAAATACTCCTATAGGACAGTGCAGTATTTGACAAAAAACGTTTCGTAGTCGGCATGATTCGAAACTGCGCGGCGAGACCCCAACAGATTTCTAGTCTGTCGCCTTAACCGCTCGGCCACGACTACTGTATGTTGTAATTTGTACCTAGTTGATCTACTCATATAAGACAGTGCAGTATTTGACAAAAAAACATTTCGTAGTCGTCAGGATTCGAAGCTGCGCGGGGAGACGCCAACAGATTTCTAGTCTGTCGCCTTAACTGCTCGGACACGACTACCGCATTTTTCAATATAAACTTAGTAGATCTACTCCTCTCAGACATTGGTGTATTTGACAAAACGTTTAGTAGTCGGCAGGATTCAAACCTGCGCGGGGAGAACCCAACGGATTTCAAGTCTGTCGCTTTAACCGCTCGGCCAAGACTACAGTATTTTAAAATGTAAACCTATTGGTCTACTCCTATAAGACAGTGCAGTATTTGACAACAATATTTCGTAGTCGGCAGGAATCGAACCTGCGCGTGTAGAGCACAACAGTTTTCTAGTCAGTCGCCTTAAACGCTCGGCCACGACTACAGTATTTTACAACGTAAACCTATTGATCTAATCCTATAATACAGTGCAGTATTTGACAAAAACATTTCGTAGTCGGCAGGATTCGAACCTGCGCGGGGAGACCCCAACATATTTCTAGTCTGTCGCCTTAAACGCTCGGCCACGACTAATGTATGTTGTAATTTATATCTAGTTGATCTACTCCTCTCAGACATTGGTGTATTTTACAAAAATGTTTCGTAGTCGGCAGGATTCGAACCTGCGCGGGGAGACCCCAACAGTTTACTAGTCAGTCGCCTTAAACGCTCGGCCACGACTACAGTATTTTACAATGTAAACCTATTGATCTAATTCTATAAGACAGTGCAGTATTTGACAAAAATATTTCGTAGTCGGCAGGAATCGAACCTGCGCGTGTAGAGCCCTACAGTTTTCTAGTCAGTCGCCTTAAACGCTTGGCCACGACTACAGTATTTTACAATGTAAACCTATTGATCTAATCCTATAAGACAGTGCAGTATTTGACAAAAAAACGTTTCGTAGTCGGCAGGATTCGAACCTGCGCGGACAGACCCTAACAGATTTCTAGTCTGTCGCCTTAACCGCTCGGCCACGACTACTGTATGTTGTAATTTGTACCTAGTTGATCTACTTATATAAGACAGTGCAGTATTTGACAAAAAACATTTCGTAGTCGGCAGGATTCGAACCTGCGCGGGGAGACCCCAACAGATTTCTAGTCTGTCGCCTTAACCGCTCGGCCACGACTACTGTATGTTGTAATTTATACCTAGTTGAAATACTCCTATAGGACAGTGCAGTATTTGACAAAAAAACGTTTCGTAGTCGGCAGGATTCGAAACTGCGCGGCGAGAACCCAACAGATTTCTAGTCTGTCGCCTTAACCGCTCGGCCACGACTACCGCATTTTTCAATATAAACTTAGTTGATCTACTCCTCCAGACAGTGGTGTATTTGAAAAAAACGTTTCGTAGTCGGCAGGATTCGAACCTGCGCGGGGAGAGCCCAACAGATTTCAAGTCTGTCGCCTTAACCGCTCGGCCAAGACTACCGTGTTTTAAAATGTAAACATATTGGTCTACTCCTATAAGACAGTGCAGTATTTGACAAAAAAACGTTTCGTAGTCGGCAGGATTCGAAACTGCGCGGCGAGACCCCAACAGATTTCTAGTCTGTCGCCTTAACCGCTCGGCCACGACTACTGTATGTTGTAATTTATACCTAGTTGATCTACTCCTATAAGACAGTGCAGTATTTGACAAAAAACGTTTCGTAGTCGGCAGGATTCGAACCTGCGCGGGGAGACCCCAACAGATTTCTAGTCTGTCGCCTTAACCGCTCGGCCACGACTACTGTATGTTGTAATTTATACCTAGTTGAAATACTCCTATAGGACAGTGCAGTATTTGACAAAAAAACGTTTCGTAGTCGGCAGGATTCGAAACTGCGAGGCGAGACCCCAACAGATTTCTAGTCTGTCGCCTTAACCGCTCGGCCACGACTACTGTATGTTGTAATTTGTACCTAGTTGATCTACTCATATAAGACAGTGCAGTATTTGACAAAAAACATTTCGTAGTCGGCAGGATTCGAACCTGCGCGGGGAGACCCCAACAGATTTCTAGTGTGTCGCCTTAACCGCTCGGCCACGACTACCGCATTTTTCAATATAAACTTAGTTGATCTACTCCTCCAGACAGTGGTGTATTTGAAAAAAACGTTTCGTAGTCGGCAGGATTCGAACCTGCGCGGGGAGAGCCCAACAGATTTCAAGTCTGTCGCCTTAACCGCTCGGCCAAGACTACCGTATTTTAAAATGTAAACCTATTGGTCTACTCCTATAAGACAGTGCAGTATTTGACAAAAACATTACGTAGTCGGTAGGAATCGAACCTGCGCGTGTAGAGCCCAACAGATTTCTAGTCTGTCGCCTTAACCGCTCGGCCACGACTACTGTATGTTATAATTTGTATCTAGTTGATCTACTCATATAAGACAGTGCAGTATTTGACAACAAACATTTCGTAGTCGGCAGGATTCGAACCTGCGCGGGGAGACCCCAACAGATTTCTAGTCTGTCGCCTTAACCGCTCGGCCACGACTACTGCATGTTGTAATTTATACCTAGTTGATCTACCCCTATAAGACAGTGCAGTATTTGACAAAAAACGTTTCGTAGTTGGCAGGATTCGAACCTGCGCGGGGAGACCCCAACAGATTTCTAGTCTGTCGCCTTAACCGCTCGGCCACGACTACTGTATGTTGTAATTTATACCTAGTTGATCTACTCCTCTCAGACATTGGTGTATTTTACAAAAATGTTTCGTAGTCGGCAGGATTCGAACCTGCGCGGGGAGACCCCAACAGTTTTCTAGTCAGTCGCCTTAAACGCTCGGCCACGACTACAGTATTTTACAATGTAAACCTATTGATCTAATCCTATAAGACAGTGCAGTATTTGACAAAACATTTCGTAGTCGGCAGGATTCGAACCTGCGCGGGGAGACCCCAACAGATTTCTAGTCTGTCGCCTTAACCGCTCGGCCACGACTACTGTATGTTGTAATTTATACCTAGTTGATCTACTCCTATAGGACAGTGCAGTATTTGACAAAAAACGTTTCGAAGTCGGCAGGATTCGAACCTGCTCGGCGAGACCCCAACAGATTTCTAGTCTGTCGCCTTAACCGCTCGGCCACGACTACTGTAT
This sequence comes from Crossaster papposus, assembly GCA_037893245.1. Lineage (NCBI taxonomy): Eukaryota > Metazoa > Echinodermata > Asteroidea > Velatida > Solasteridae > Crossaster > Crossaster papposus. The sequence continues at coordinate 2,581,734 of JBAIAA010000387.1, read as the reverse complement.
GTTGTAATTTGTACCTAGTTGATCTACTCATATAAGACAGTGCAGTATTTGACAAAAAAGGTTTCGTAGTCGGCAAGATTCGAACCTGCGCGGGGAGACCCCAACAGATTTCTAGTCTGTCGCCTTAACCGCTCGGCAACGACTACTGCATGTTGTAATTTATACCTAGTTGATCTACCCCTATAAGACAGTGCAGTATTTGACAAAAAAGGTTTCGTAGTTGGCAGGATTCGAACCTGCGCGGGGAGACCCCAACAGATTTCTAGTCTGTCGCCTTAACCGCTCGGCCACGACTACTGTATGTTATAATTTGTATCTAGTTGATCTACTTATATAAGACAGTGCAGTATTTGACAAAAAACATTTCGTAGTCGGCAGGATTCGAACCTGCGCGGGGAGACCCCAACAGATTTCTAGTCTGTCGCCTTAACCGCTCGGCCACGACTACTGCATGTTGTAATTTATACCTAGTTGATCTACCCCTATAAGACAGTGCAGTATTTGACAAAAAACGTTTCGTAGTTGGCAGGATTCGAACCTGCGCGGGGAGACCCCAACAGATTTCTAGTCTGTCGCCTTAACCGCTCGGCCACGACTACTGTATGTTGTAATTTATACCTAGTTGATCTACTCCTCTCAGACATTGGTGTATTTTACAAAAATGTTTCGTAGTCGGCAGGATTCGAACCTGCGCGGGGAGACCACAACAGTTTTCTAGTCAGTCGCCTTAAACGCTCGGCCACGACTACAGTATTTTACATTGTAAACCTATTGATCTAATCCTATAAGACAGTGCAGTATTTGACAAAACATTTCGTAGTCGGAAGGATTCGAACCTGCGCGGGGAGACCCCAACAGATTTCTAGTCTGTCGCCTTAACCGCTCGGCCACGACTACTGTATGTTGTAATTTATACCTAGTTGATCTACTCCTATAGGACAGTGCAGTATTTGACAAAAAACGTTTCGTAGTCGGCAGGATTCGAACCTGCGCGGCGAAACCCCAACAGATTTCTAGTCTGTCGCCTTATCCGCTCGGCCACGACTACTGTATGTTGTAATTTGTACCTAGTTGATCTACTCATATAAGACAGTGCAGTATTTGACAAAAAAGGTTTCGTAGTCGGCAGGATTCGAACCTGCGCGGGGAGACCCCAACAGATTTCTAGTCTGTCGCCTTAACTGCTCGGCCACGACTATCGCATTTTTCAATATAAACTTAGTAGATCTACTCCTCTCAGACATTGGTGTATTTGACAAAAACGTTTCGTAGTCGGCAGGATTCGAACCTTGCGCGGGGAGACCCCAACAGATTTCAAGTCTGTCGCTTTAACCGCTCGCGTGATTGTTTTCCCCAACATGGTAAAGGCCAATTATCATAACTGGGCGGGTCTAGACCACACTGAATGGAAGACACTTAGGTTCTTAGAACCTTGCTTCCCCTCAAATTAAACTCATCCCACAATAAACTTACAATACAAAAATAGTCAATGAAAAATGAGCACAATCGAACCCATGAGATCTAGAACCACAATCTTACGATCTATAACCTAACCCATTATCTACTTGGCTACTGGGAGAGGTCGACAGAAGCAGTTTTTCTAAGTGCTTTAATGTACCTCTGGCCTACTTGTATCTAGTTGACTGAGCAATAACAATATATTTTTGTATTATTGTTGAAACTACTGAATAATCATGACGCGAGGGGTGTAGAAACGCCCATTTACCCTTTCCC